>MU204300.1:616988-627440 GCA_017309775.1 Paedocypris sp. Pulau Singkep | reverse complement strand
TCTGTCCACCATGTTTCTGTCTGTCTATCTCTCTCTCTCTCTATCCAACTCTCTGTCCACCATGTTTCTGTCTGTCCATCTCTCTCTCTCTGTCTGTCTATCCAACTCTCTGTCCACCATGTTTCTGTCTATCTATCTGTCTGTCCATTATGTTTCTGTCTATCCATCCAACTTTTAGACATGTTTCTGTCTATCCTTCTGTCTGTCTGTCCACCATGTTTCTGTCTGTCCACCATGTGTCTGTCTATCTATCTATCTGTCTGTCTGTCTGTCTGTCTGTCTGTCTGTCCATCATGTTTCTGTCTATCCATCTATCTGTCTGTCTGTCCATCATGTTTCTGTCTATCCATCTATCTGTCTGTCCACCATGTTTCTGTCCATCAATTTGTCTGTCCACTATATTTCCATCTATACATCTGTCTGTTCACCATGTTTCTGTCTATCCATCTTTCTGTCTGACCACCTTGTTTCTGTCTGTCCACCATGTGTCTGTCTATCTGTCTGTCTGTCTATCTATATATCTGTCTGTCCATCTATCTATCTGTCTGTCCACCAAGTTTCTGTCTATCCATCTGTCTGTCTGTCCACATGGTTTCTGTCTATGCATCCAACTTGTTTCTGTCTGTTTATCTATCCATCCATGTTTCAGTCTATCCATATGCCTGTCTGTACATGTTTCCGTCTTTCCACCTGTCTATCAGTCTATACATGTTTCTGTCTATCCATCTGTCTTTACATGTTTCTTATACCCATTTGTCTCTCTGTCCTCCATGTTTCGGTCTATCATCTGTCGTCTATTATTCATCTGACATTCGTCTGTCTGTCTGTCTATCCATCTAAGTGTCTAAACATGTTTCCGTCTATCCATCTAAATGTACATACACGTTTCTGTCTGTCTGTCTGTCTATCCACTACAGTGTCTGTCCCGTCTCCACTCCTCCAGCACGTGTCTCACCTTGTCGGTGTCGGACTCGTAGACGAGGTGTCGGGCCTCAGCCTGAGCGTGATCGTAGTCCTGCGGCAGGATCCAGTGTCGGATCTCCTCCAGGTCCATCCTGCCGTCCTTGTTCAGGTCTCTGAAGTCTGAGAACTGGTCGCGCTCGGTCCGCACCCAGTCTGGCTCGGGACCGCCGTCCTCGTGCGAGAACATGTCCGCTGGAGAAGCACACGGGTCAGGAGCACGAGACCCAAACCGAGACATTCATGGGCGATTATGCCAAAAATCTAAATCTCGATTAATTGAACATTTTAATACGATCAATGAACGATTATTTGTTTTTAGCCCTCATAGTTCACTGGATATTTAAATAAATATGCTCACGTTGAAAGCGTTTTCTCAATTTTCAAAAGTTTTATAGATTTTAGAAAAGATTTCTAAAAGTGAGATTTTTTGAACAATGTGTGCATTACGTGATTTTAAAAGAACTGAAGGAAACACGCATAGATCTTCCAAATGAATATTTATATTTGAATGTCAACAACTGAAACTAAAGCACAAAGTGTATAAATCATACCATCACTTTGTTCTTGACCAAAACAAGTAAAAATAAGGAAATGTATCTGACTGTATATAATGTCTGACTAATTTTACTGTATCTAATTTATCTGACTGTTATGTATCTGACTAATCTGACTGTATCTAATGTATCTGACTGATCTGATTGTATCTAATGTATCTGACTGTATCTAATGTATCTCACTAATGTATCTGACTGTAATGTATATAATGTATCTGACTAATCTGACTGTAATGTATCTAACTGTAATGTATATAATGTATGTCACTAATGTGTCTGACTGTAATGTATTTATTGTATCTGACTGTAATGCACCAAACTTATTTGACTAACTAATGTATCTAACTTGCACATTTAGGAACACATTACATTTTTATAGTTTCTTATTTCGCTGGAAAATGAACAGTTATCTTCTAAATAAAATGTCTCTTATAATTTATAATATAATATAATTTACAATAGGATAAATTTAAAAATCCTGTGCATTTCTTGCACTTTCAGTAAACAAATATTTCAATGTATCAATGTAAACAACAAATAGTTGTAATGAAAATGGAACCGTTAAACACTGTTGCAGAAGGTGATCTTATCATTGTGGTTTTACTCTCGTTCTTACTAAGAAACGCGCGTGTTTAACCCTTTCAGGTCGAACAAAGTTTCCACTCGGTTGCCTTTAAATTTTAGTCTGTATAATTCTGGAAGTTTCTACACATCATGGAATTTTTTTGTGAAGAACTTAATTCCCTCTAAATCCCAAGTCTTGATGAACGGTGAAGATGAACCCACCTATGTACTCGTCCTCATCGACATGACCGTCTCCGTTCTTGTCGATGTCCTCTAGAGTTTCCTGGTGGAAAAAGGGCAGAAAAATAAATCTCCTTTAATGTTTCCAAATTAATACGACACTCGATTCAGTCTGAGCTTTAAACAGGGTTCCTACAGTTTCTGAAAAGTCAAATTCAAACACTTTCACGGCCCGTGTTCAAGCTTTTCTAGCACCGTACAGTTGTGGTAAAATATATATTTAATGGTCTGCCTAAATACAACCAAAATGATACTTTGCCATTTTAATTCACATTTAAAGAGATTGAATGCAACACAAACAAAAACCAAGTTGTTCCTTAATAGAAATATTAGTCTAATAATACTGACTGAATAGTTAGTTAGTAATTAATACCTAATTAGTTTAACAAATGGACTAAATGTAAATGAACTAAATGCACAAACGACTCAAAATTATTCATTCACTTTATTGTTCAAGAGAATCAAAATATTGTGTGTTTTTTTACTTTACTATAATTACGATGTTTTATCATATTATAAAAAAAACCAGTCTGTATTGGGACATTTATATGTAATTGTGTCCCGATTTATCACATTTTTGCCTTATGAAACTGCTGGCACAGATTAATTTTGTATGTAGGGGTGTCGCTGTATTCGTTTGGTATGAAATATGTATGTTTTCAAGCACTTTATTTAAAATTCAAGCATTTTCAACACAAAATTCTTGAAAAAGCTTGAAATCGTAGGAACCCTGTTAAACTCTCTGCTGGGACTCACGAGAACCACAATGTCCCGCATGTGCTCAAACTCCTCGGGATGGAGGAAGGCGGTGAACTCCTCGCGCTCCGCAGCCTCGTCCCCGTCCAGGTCAGCCGCTTTAAACCGCCGCTCGTCCCGCGGAAGCATCTTCTTAAAGCTGAACTGGTCATTCGCGTCTTCAAACTCCTCCGGATTGGCTGGAATTATAGGGAACCAGATTAGTGCCAAAACCATCCAAAGGTACAATTTTAGGAAACGAACGATGATACTTCACATGTACGTTTTTTTTTTTTTAACATTTTCGCTTGCAATTTGAAATTCTTGTTTTTCCACTTGAAACGTTTGAAACTCTTTGAAATTTGAAACATTTTTCGCTTCAGATTTTTTTCATTCCATTCACTTTTTCCGTTGCTTAGATTTCCGGCACGAGTTTCACGAGCCCATAATACGTCTACATTATTTTGATTATTCTGAAGTAGTCGCCCACCACAATAATTGAGCAATATTGAGCAAAAATAACACTAATCACAGTTTATTGTATATTAATATTAACAAAGTGTGTAAGCTCCTCCCACACTTCCTGCTCAAGCAGGGCAAGATTGGCATTTTACTACTTCTATTAAACTTCTATTACTTCTATTATTACTAAACAATATTCTGAAGTAGTCACCCACCACAATAATTGAGCAATATTGAGCAAAAATAACACTTTAATCACAGTTTATTGTGTACTACAATTAACAATGAGTATAAGCTTGCTGAACTCCTCCCACACTTCCTGCTCAAGCTGCTGCCAATCACATTCTCACCAGCCAATCAGAGTAAGGGCCATCCCCAGGTGAAGCTTTAAAAAAAAAAAAAAAAAAAGCTACACACTTTGTGAAAAACTTAAATGTGAAGCATTTTCGCTTGTTTATTAGAAATTGACGCTTGATATGTTTTGGCACTAATCCGATTCCGTAGAAACAAATCGACAAAACGAGAATTTAAATTTTCGCTTGCAATCTTCACATTTTTGTTCACTTGTTTTTCGCTTCAAATTTTTTCCGTTAGTTTCTGGACTGGACTATGTTCTGGAGCACCTCACCCAGATAATAGCCGTAGGTGGCTTTCTTGTATTCCTCCCACGAGATGCGCTGGTCCTGGTTCAGGTCGTAGTCGCTCCACACCTTGGCCACGTTCTCGTAGACGTAGCGCTTCTGCACTCGCTTGATCCAGGCCTTAAGCTCCTCTGTGCTCACCAGCCCGTCCACGTCACTGTCGATGCGCTCCACGATGTTCCTGCAGAGAACGCAAAGATTAGAACCAACGCACGCGAACAAAATCACGCACGCGATCGAGAACATCAGCACAGAACAGGGGAAAATTCACTTTTAGTCCTTTTTTATTTCTCTCTCTCTCTCTCTTTTCTTCCTTCCTTATTTCCTTTTTTTTCTTTCTTTTCTTCCTTTCTCTTCTAGGTTCTTTCTTTCTCCTTTTCGTTCTTGTTCCCTTCTTTTTTCCTTCCTTATTTCATTCATTTTTTTCTTTTCTTCATTCCCTTTCTCTTTTCTTTTCTTTTTGTTCTTTTTTAGTAGATCTTACTTGTGTCGCCTGCCCTTTAGATAGTGTGTTGTTTTAGATGTGTGTGTAGTTGTAGTAGTGTGTTAGTAGTATGATTGTGTGAAATAAAGAAAAGCTTAAAAAATTTCGTTTAAAAAAAGCAGCTTTTGTCTCACTTTCAAAACACAAAGTGAAGAAATCAGTTTGGATTGTTTAATTGCTACTTAAAAGCTTCTTACGCAGCTTGGTGTGTGTGTGTGTGTGTGTGTGTGTGTAATTAGAAAACCATCTCGTGTACATGGCAGCAGTTTTATTTTTATCCGGCTGCCACGTTGAGCTCTGGAGGGATTCAGTGGGAGGAGCAAGAGTCGTGACATCATCACGGCACCAATAATTACATCAATCAATAAATATATAATGGATTTTTGGACCACACACACACACACACGTCTATCCATTCGAATGTCTATACATGTCTCTGTCTACCCATCAGTCTATACATCTAATTGTCTATATACATGTTTCTGTCCATCCATCCATCTGTCTGTCTGTCTATTATTCATCGGACTATGTCTCTGTCTATCCATCTAAATGCCTATACAGGTTTCTGTTTATTCATCAGTCTATACTTGTTTCCATTTATCCGTCTGTCTATCCATCTAAATGTCTAAACAGGTTTCTGTCTATTATTCATTAGATTATGTTTCTGTCTATCCATCTAAATGTCTGTCTGTCCTTCTGACTGTACATACATGTTTCTTACACGCAATTGTCTGTCCATCGATGAGTCCGTCTATCCACAAAATGGTCATATTGACCAGAGAGTAATAGTGAGTGAGTAAATGTGAGTAAAAAAACTTTAAACTTTGGTTCCGAAAATGTATCTTCAAGTATGATTTACACAACGGCGAGTGCTTTAACAAACAAATTTAAGTATATACATGTTTTTAACACGCAATTGTCTGTCTATCCACTATTGACCAGAGAGTAATAGTGTAAAAGTGAGTAAAAGTGAGTGAGATAATGGACACTACTGAACTCCCTGTAAAAATATACGTATTAGATGATAACAATAATATGTTGTGATTAATCAATACTTAACAGAAAAATAATAATGTGTGTGTGTGTGTGTGTGTGTGTGTGTGTGTGTGTGTGTGTGTGTGTGTGTGTGGTGATGGGGCGGGGCCACGTATACAATTCTACACACACACACTTTAAACTTTGGTTCCGAAAATGTATCTTCAAGTATGGTTTACACAATAGCGAGTGCTTTAACAAACAAACAAACAAACAAACAAACAAACAAACCAGCGGCGCGTCTCACCCCAGTCTGGCTTTGCTCTCGTCCGGGCTGAGCTGGTCGAACGTGGTGGCTTCTTCTTTGCCCAGGAAGGCCTCGTGGTCGTACTGGAAGCTCTGGTTGTCGTCGTGGGCTTGTCTGCTGAGTTCGGGCTCGTGATGAACTCGTTCTTTGCGCAGAGTGGGTTTCCCGTGGGCCGCGCACGCGCACAGGGACAGAACCCACAGGAACCGCGCCGCGTCCATGACCGAAGACCAAACCTCTCGAGCGCTTATCCGTGACGGAAAGTCGCGCTCTAATTCCCGCAAACTTTTCCAACAAGCCCGGTCATCCCGAGCGGGTCAGTCCGAGTCCGTCTCGCTTTCGATTCAAACATACCGGGGGCTACAACCTAACCCAGAAAGGGCGTGTCTCCAGGCTCCAGCCAATCACCGCGCGTCTGGCCGGAGAAGCAAGAGCTGCGATTAGTCGATAGACCTGTCCGTCACTCCTGAGGGGCGGAGACGCCACGTCGCATCATGACACGCAGCAGCTCGCCACACAATTAGTTACAAATCAAGTAACAAACAAACACAACTGAACTGATTTGCACTTTTAAGTCTATAACTATAGTTTTAGAAGGACAATTTTTTTATTGATTGAAATTTTCACTTTATTTGTTTGTTGTTATTGTTATTTTTTGAGTATGGATCTATCTATCCATCCATCCATCCATCCATCCATCCATCTATCCATCCATTTGCTACTTAAAAGACTAAATGTGGTCACCAGTTCAGAAATTAACTACACGCTCCTAAAACACTTTGACAATTTGTTGATGGACACGTCAAAAAGTTTGACCAGGAGATGTTCTGGTGAGTGAAATAAGATTGTTTTAGAATAGAAAGTGGGAAGAAATCCGGACTAGTGCTAAATCTTAAGTCACACTCGACAAACAGGCCTGACGAAGCATTGACCTTCACTGACCTTTGTCCATGAATAGCTAGTGGTCAGTGATATCAGATGTCCCACAGACTGACGTGTAACAAGTACCAGACCACCATACTTGAGTAAAAGTATGGATACTTGATGCATAAGTTACTCCAATACAAGTAAAAAGTCACAAATTTAGTCAAAGTCGCAAAGTATCACATTTTAAAAGAACTTAAGTATTGTACTGTTATTAAAAAAATATTTAAATGTTAAATATATTATGAGAACTATTCATGAGGTCTTATTTCCTAATACAGAAACGAAATTTAAAACCTCATTGTTTCAAAAATGGTAGAACAAAATAAATAAATAAAAATAACAAAAAGTCAGTCTCGATCACACTCGATTGTGCAAAAAGATTTATAATTCTGACTCTGATCTGACTTTGATGTGATTCTCAGTGACCTCTTAGTCTCAAAGTAGTTTTTTATTCATCTTCAAAAAAAGCTGCTTTGTAAAGTTCTTGGCTTGGAAACATTGCAATACGTTATCGCCTTGTTCGCCCAAGAAATTAACCGCGGTATAAATCACTCACCGTTACACAATGTAAAGAGTAACTATCCATTCAATATATCCATAGTCCATTCAAATGTAGTGGAGTGAAAAGTACAGATACTCAATTACAAATGCAGTGGAGTAGAGAGTAAAAGTTGCCTTATTTCTGAGAGTCAGTACAAGTACAAGGTAGCCAAAAACGTACTTAAGTAACCAAGTCCATTTACTCAAGTACTTTACACCTCTGCCCACAGAAACATGTGCCTAATGTTGAATCTGGTTTCAACCGCGTGTGTGTGTGTGTTAGTAATTTCCGTTGATCATCTTTAGGGTGAAATGTAGCATGCAGAAGATTGAACTTGTCTTATAAAATCTCCAACGTGTTTTGACGTTCAAACATCTGCACCGAGAACGACCATCAAAACATCTCAGAAGACCCAGAGGAGGAAAGGGCGCAAGATGTACACGACACACACATCCCACTGAGCTGATTTAATCCGACTGAGCAAAGATCATTTAAATACATTAACAATTCATCAGAGGAATAAAAGGCCAGTGGCCCATGGCGTGTGTTTGCACATCAGGGAAACAAGGACGGACGGGACGTGTGTGTCCGCCTGTGTGACGGGGAATCTGAGGCGACACTGTCAGCAAGTTCTTCCCACAGTACATTACACCAGCCAATGCAAATGTCCAGCATATGGAGAGACTCATCACACACACACACACACACACACACACACACACACACACACACTCCTGCCTCTCCAACGCAAACTTCCCAAAGCTTCCTGCCTCCAAACGGAAAAAAGGAAGGGAGTGAAGGAAGAAAAGAAAGCAAAAAAAAGAAAAGAAAGAAAAAAGAAGGAATGAACGAAGAAATGAAAGACAAAATAAGGGAATAATAAAGAAAAAAAGGATGGAAGAAAGAAAAAAAAAGAAAGAACCTAAAAGAGGAAGGAAGAAAAGAAAGAAAAAAAGGAAATAGGAAGGAAGGAACGAAGGAAGGAAGAAAAGCAGAACACAAAAATAAAGAAAGAAGAAAATAGGCAAGGAAGGAAGGAAGAATAGAAAAGAAATAAAATCGCCAAAACCAAACGCACGGCAGAAATGGAGAAATGATGGTGTCTTCAGTGGCTGATCCAGAGGCCGAGGCGGAAATGGAGGGAAACGGAGGAGAAAATAGCGTCTGCCACGTGGTAAGAAAGGTAAATGTTCCTGTGAGGAGACGTGGTTCAAAAAATCAAAACATGATTGATGCTTAATCAACCTCCAGGATCTGAATCAAGCCTGCCAGTGTCAGACAGACAGAACGGGAAAGAAATAAAGAGAGAGAAAGAAAGAAAGAAAGAAGGAAGGAAGGAAGAAAAGAAAGAAAAATATGAAGGAAGAAAAAAGAAGGAAATAAAGGAAGACGAGAAAGACAAAAACAAAGAAATAAAGGAGGAAGGAAGTAAAGAAAGTAAAAAGAAGGAAATAAGGAAGAAAGAAAAAAGGAAATAAGGAAGAAAAGAAAAAAAGAAAGGAGGAAAGAATGAATGAAGAAAAGAAAGAAAAAAGAAGGAAGGAAAGAAGAAAAGAAAGAAAAAATGAGAAAGGAAGAAAGAAAAGAAAGAAAAAAGAAGGGAATAAAGGAGGAAGTAATAAAGAAAGAAAGAAAGAAAATAAAGGAAGGAAGGAAGGAAGATAAATAAATCGGAAGGGAAGATAAATAAAATAGGAAGGGAAGGTGAACTAAGATGAACATCAAGAAATTAAGAATTATTTAAGAAAAATTAAGAAAAAATATTTCAGGAATAAACAGAATAAGTTTCCAAATTTAGTTGGGAAAAGATCAAGTTTCCACAGTGTAACATTTATTTAAAAAGTTAATAGTGACCAACAGAGACCAGTTACATAATGTATCAGGATCTTCTGATCTGACTAGCGTGTGTGTGTGTGTGTGTGTGTGTGCGCTGATGTACAGTAGATCTTCTCTTCCCCGAGGTTCTCATCATTCATCATCTCATCACCTCAGCGCGAGTGTTAATTCTATTATCTTCTGTCTGGCCTCCAGCTTCAGTGTTCATCATTAACAGCCCAAATAAACACGGGGAGCGTTGTTCGTTAGAGAAATTACACCATTTAATATGATTTGCAACACACGATTGGAAAAATTAACATGGGAAACGAAGGTCTTTCACAATTATTATTATTATTGACTCTGCATGTTTATACAGATTAATTTGGATTACACTTCGAGAGAACGGCACAAGTACCGTATTTACGTGAATATTAGCACCCGTTTTTTTCCCGCCAATTTTAGTGACTCAAAAACTTGCCGGGTGCCCATAATCACCGATTTCAAATATTCACGTAAATATAAGCGCCATTTAAATTATGGCGTATGACGTGCTTATTTTTTGTTTTTTTTGGCTCAATAACAGAAATAAACAAACACTTTAACAGTGGCTAAATAACACTGGAAGAAGTCAGATTAAACGAAAAATCATCATTAGTATTTGAATAGACAGACCATAATGTATCCGGTAGTTCACCGTGCTAAAGGCTAATGGCAGCAAAGCATGATGGGAGGTGTAGTTTCGACCGCTAGAATAGATTATTGTTTGATTATTTTTAAGTAAAACAACATTGAAGTGATAAGTGTCACAAGTTAGGTTAGTTAAATAAAGAAAAAAAAAGTACTTTAAAGAGAGAATTAACGTAATTTAGCCAGAAACCACCCCCCCACGCTTTTTTTTTCCATTTTTATTTTGTGCCTGAAAAATCAGGGTGTGCTTATAATCACGTAAATACGGTAATTATTAAAGGCTATATTAAGTGGGGAAAAAAAAGACAAGTTTACATCATGTCATCATGGACATCCCCACTGATTGGCCCAAACGTACACAAATCTTCAAAAACACAAGACCCCCGCCGCCGGCCCCCCCGCGGCCCCTGGAATGTTCCGGGAATGTCAGATGATTAATAGCTGATTAGTGCATTAATTAGGGCCTGGAAAGCCTGTAGTTCTGCCACAGCAAAGGTCAGAATCAGCACAAGGGGCAGATGGGTAATCAGCCACGGGGCCGACGCCTAATGACC
>MU204300.1:609808-616888 GCA_017309775.1 Paedocypris sp. Pulau Singkep | reverse complement strand
AGAGAGAGAGAGAGAGAGAGAGAGAGAGAGAGAGAGAGAGAGAGAGAGAGAGAGAGAGAGAGAGAGAGAGAGAGAGAGAGAGAGAGAGAGAGAGAGAGAGAGAGAGAGAGAGAGAGAGAGAGAGAGAACGAGATAGAGCGGGAAAATGAGAAAGAGATACAAGGAGAGAACGAGAGAAAGAATGAGAGAGAGAGAGAGAGAGAGAGCAGGAGATTGAGAGAGAGAGAGCAAGAGCGGGAGAGAGAGCAGGAGAATGAGAGAGAGAGAGAGAACGAGATAGAGAGAGCGGGAGAATGAGAAAGAGATACAAAGAGAGAACGAGAGAAAGAATGAGAGAGCAGGAAAACTAAAGAGAGTGGGGGAGAGAGGGAGACAGCAGGAGAATGAGAGAGAGAGAGAGAGAGAGAGAGAGAGAGAGAGGTGGGGGAGCCGAGAAAGAGAGAGAGTGAGAACAGATGGATGAGACATTGTGAGATCAGGTACAGCTGTGTTTACTGCTCAATCTTCATCACACACACACACACACACACACACACACACACACACACACTTTTTGTAGTTTGCATTTTATTTTACATTTATTTTACATATTTTGATCTCCATTTCATTGTATTTTTCATCTTTTTTAATCTTTATTTTTATTGTATTTCTCTCTTTATTTTTTAAACGCATCCTCGTCCCCCAAACCCCAAGTTTAAATGCTAAAAAAAAAAAAACACATTTCACTGCATGTTGTATCATGTATAATGTGTAGTGTGTGGCAAATAAAAGTACAATTTAAACAAAATAACAAATTAATGAATGAACTAGCAACACATTAATTCGGTGAGTTTATTATACAATACTTGGAATACTGTACTGTTCGTCCATATAGTTCGACATGCTCGCTTAATGTGAAGTCAGGAAACCTAGCATTCTATCCTATTTGTTATAAAATAAATACAATAACATATTCATATATGCATAAATGAAATCGCTTAAAGGATATTAAAATAATAATTATCGTCATTGCACTAGTGTATGTATTTTTAGCGCGCATGCGCATAGAGCGATGTAGGAAATCCTCATGTGTAGGACAGAATTTGAGAACACCGGCTCAATCAAAATAAAATCTAAAATAACCCCCTGCTCAACCCAAATGTATATAATCCATATATTTTATATAATCCATATACATCCACAAATTCTCTTCACTGCTGTAAAGTTCTGTGACTGTAATATATTGTATTATTGTACTTTTTGAATAGATTTATTAATGCGTGATGCACTGGATAGCAAGTTGCTATAAATTCACTGTACATTTACATGACTCACATCGTACGTGCACTGTGACAATCCCCACTGAGGGACTAATAAAGGTTCAATTATTATTATTATTACTATATTCTATTAGACGCGAGCGCGCGGCGTGCACGCGCCTCTCGCACCTGCGAGCACGCGCACGCACGCACGCGTCAGCTAACGCGCCCATCGGAGGAGAAAATGAAGATCAAGCTCTCCACCGGCGCTGGAAATCAGACAGTGCGGCGTGTAATCATCTCAGTGTGCGCGCTCCTCAGTCGCTTAATGTCACCGTGCTGCTCGTTTGCGTGGCCACAATGGAAGTTTGAGATGTGGAATTACACACTCGATTACACTTGCGGCGCCGTCAGAAAGCCCATTTCACCGGGGTTGCGCACGTGCTCCACCGTGTAAGACGCTCCGACTGTAAACTCTACTGTACTGTACTCTTTAGTCACCGATCACAAACGCGAATATATGTAAATGAGTCGATTCGCTTCGTGACGTCACCACGTAAACGACGTCGAGCGGACAGCAGAGGGCGCACGAACACAACAGCCAATCAGCGAACACGTTTTATCGTCCGTTTCCTTTGTTTCAACTTTTACTCTTGAAACTACAAACGACAAAAAACGCTTTCCTGAAACTCGCTCAGACAACAACACACACTCGGGATCGCAAAAACCAACTCAATAGAAACTTGATGGACACTTTTTGTTACTCGTCTCAACTGAGTTGTTTAGAAGAGACAGACAGAGGTGTAAACAATACTTGAGTAAAAGTACGGACACCTCACTGTAAAAATTACTAAATACAAGTCACCAATTCCAAGAAGGCCCGAGTAAAAGTCATGAAGTATTCCATTTTAAAACAAGCATTTTACTCGTAGTGAATTTGCAACACCGCAACTTTCAAGATGGCAGAACAACATTGATTTAAAAAAAAGTCAACCTCAGGCAAACACAAATGAACAAAAAAGTAAGCGTAATTTAGCGCATAAACACCATCCAGTACCTTCAGCATCCTGCAGATGGCGATATCATCTCGTCCGCCTGAGAAAATAACTGCGGTAGAAATAGAAGCCAACTCAACGAGTGAAACTTCAAATGTGTACCGAGTACAAAACATACTCAACCTGAAATGTAGTCAAGTAGGAAGTAAAAGTTGCTTATATTTTTGATACACAGTACAAGTACAAAGGAAAAAAAGTTCATTTACTCAAGTACTTTACACCACTGCAGATCTAGACAGACAGATCTAGATTCATTAAAACCCATTATATAGAAATATTAGTTGTTTGGTATGTTCTATTTCTACATTTTATTATGTTTTTACATGTATTATTCTCACACGTACTCTCAGAAGGTCACGTGCAGCTCCAGGACAGCGCCAACCAACACCCACGTTCTGCTTTAGTCACCCCGACAGACCCCGGGCAAACACAGCATCTCACCAGCATCACCATCAATCTTTCCTCCAACTGATAGATCCATTCCTCACACCTTGACGAGCGGCTAATGAACCGGTCTGAATTTTTCTCAAATTAAATAAATGTGTTTTTCTCCTAAACGTGCATTTGTAAGGCTCTTTTCACAATTTCAACCGTCTCAAAGCGTATAGCTTTGTAAAGCAAATAAATGTAAAAAACATGTAAAAGCGAGTTGAAAGTATTCGATATTTGAGTTGGTACACATTTAATGCCTCAGTTCACATTGCTTTGTGCCATATTTGAGTCGTTTTGACGTAAAACGTTTCGCGTAAAAAAAAAACGGTCTGCAAAGTTACGCGAACACTACCCGCACGCGCGAAACCCCGTGATTTTCAACGAGACTAGAAAGTGTTGGTTGGTTCAACTTCACACCACTCGAGATTTTTGGTCGAATCCACATTTCAGCGAAAATCACAAGTTTGTAAAGTGGAGTTGTACACTTTTACACTCCTGACAAACGTTCACCGCACTCGAGGTTACTTGATATTTGATAAATGATTTTTCTAGTCAAGTACTTCGTTATTTAAGTTGACAAAATGTATTAGTGCGCACATTTATTAGTCCAGTTAAAATCGCGCGTTTGTCCGCTCGAACGTTTCGCAAAAAGTTGCACAAACAATAGCCACGCGCACGTGCGAAACCCCGAGTCTTTTTAAAACACACTACAAATGTTTTAATGAATCCACATTCTGTGAGAATCACCAGTTTGTAAAGTGTAAAGTGTTAAGTGGAGTTGTACACTTTTACACGCCTGACAAACGTTCACCGCACTCGAGGGCCGCGATTACTTGATATTTCTAAGATAATCTATTTTCTAGTCGAGTACTTCGTTATTTGAGTTGACAAAACTACGTGCGCACAATTATTAGTTCAATTAAAATAGTTTTGTGTCATCGTAATGACATCGCGTGTTCGTCCGCTCGAACGTTTCGCGTTTAAAAAAATAAAGGTCGCAAAAGTTGCTCAAACAATGGTCACGTGCGAAACCCCGCGTCTTTTTTTAAACACACTACAAATGTTTTTGATTATTGCTGAGTCCACATTTCTGTGAGAATCACCAGTTTGTAAAGTGCGAAACAGGAGTTGGGTTTCCGGCGGAATGTGGGTCAGGCGGTTCGGACCGGCGCGGACCTGTGGCGCGTGAGGCTAATGCGTCCTGACCGCGCCTATAGAATCTTCCAGCTGTCGCGGGATCAATACATTCAGCGGAACCACGTGTTCCTGTTCTCAAGATCGGCAGAATTAATCCACCGCCGAACCGTGTCTATTTGCATTTGACATTTGCATTTTTCATGTTTCTGGGCGAGAGTTAATATTAATATGAGCTGAGCTATAAATAAAACAACGTAAAGGCAAGTATGAATTAAGCGGATTAATGACCTAAAAACAAAGAGAGGAAATAAACCTGTACCAATAGATTCGTGAAAGATTCATACCACAATAGCCCGTGGGGTGTGTGACAGACAGTAATGCGGAGTAGGTTTCGTTTTCTAAACTTTTTTTTTTTTTTTTCGTTTTTCTAACAGAATTTAACACCTCAATGTTTTAAAAAATGGTAGAACAAAGTAGATAAAAAGAACAAGAAGGAAGAAAGAAAAAAAATTGTAAAGTAATATGTCAATTAGTGAATTATACAAGATATACATAAAATCTGTAAAATACGTTTACGTGCTTTAGCTGATAATTTGCATCCAGTACCTTCAGCTCCCTAGAGATGGCGGTATTGCCTCGTTCACCCCAAAAATTTACTGCGAAATAAACCGATGCTGTGCACAATCCCACTGTGTGATGAAAGAATTCTACAAGAGAGTAATGAGAACGTGTGATGAGTAATTGAAAATGTAAGTGTCCTTTCAAATGTAGTGGAGTAAAGAGTACGGATACTCAATCACAAATGTAGTGGAGTTGAGAGTGAAAGTTGCAGTACAAGTACGAAGTAGCCAAAAACCTACTTAAGTGCAAAGTAGCCAAAAACATACTTAAGTACAAAGTAGCCCAAAACATACTTACGTACAAAGTAGCCCAAAACATACTTAAGTACAAAGTAGCAACAACAACAACAAAAACCCCATACTCTAGTACAAAGTAGTCAAAACATACTTTACATACTCAAGTACTTTACACCTCTGGTTTTCTATGTGTGTGTATGTGTGTGTAGACAGACAGACAGACAAATACTTAGATTTACTGATTGGTTGATTGATAGAGTGAAAGAGAGACAGGTATGTGTTTCATTAACCTTTTCAGACACACATGATCAGCGAGACGCGCTCTGAGACAGACAGACAGACAGAAGTGAGATGGCGTGTGTATAGTGTGCTGAGCCATGAACCGCAGTGGAATCAGCCACTTCAGAATCAACATACTCTGCATCAGGACGCACTCATGCTTGGCTTTCTCATCAGGGGCGGAGCCGACGCCCAGCAATCAGTCTGATTATCTTAACGCGGGCGCGGCCCGGGAGTGAGCGCCAGGCCATTTTCCGGACGGTTTGCTGCTCTTATCGCCTGATTTGGTGTGAGCGGCGCAGGACTCGTTTAGACCTCCATCTCTCGCTCTGCCCGCAGTTTGTCACGGTGTGTGCCACGCTGATGCCATAATGACGCGGCGTGAGTGTGTGTGTGTGTGTGTGTGCTGCGTCTGAATGTGCACAGCCTTCACTCCATTAATACTTCATCACACACACACACACACACACACACACACACACGGAGCCGCGTTGAAAGGCCGAACCAATGAAAACGTTCGCATTTGCACGAATATAAGCACCCCCCTGATTTTTCACGCGCAGAAAAAAAATGTTTCGGGTTCAATTATCGGTAATAGTCTCTTAAAATACTATTGTTTTCTTTATTTATCAAACCTAACTTGTGACTCGTGTCATTTTGATATCGGTTTGACAAAAAGTCGATTCTAGTGGCCAGGACTTCATTTCCCAAGATCCTTTGCTCTCCAGTCAGACTCCGCCCATGCACAGAGTAATTGTTTCAAGCTCAGGTGTGTGAAGAGGAAGGATTATTATCCCCTGTGCAGCGATCCAGCGTTTTGATTGTGTCTGTTCCTTGTTTTTTTTGCTCGTGTTCATCATTTCCAGCTGTTTCGACTCTTTCTGCAACGACACATTAGACTTGTTTGTAGCTGGTTGCGCTAAGCTAAGTTTACCGGTCGTGGTTTGTAGTCTCTGTTTGTTGTAATATAAATGATTGTACTGTATTTAGTTTAACACTTACTTCTTATCCGCATATTTGAAATCCGCGATTATAAGCACCCCCTCCCCAAGTTAATGAGCGCCGAAAATTTGAAAGGAAAGGGCTGCTTATATTCACATAAATACTATATTACAATATTTATATACAATATTTCTCTTAGGGCAGTAAATTACAGTCCAAAAGCATGCGGTCAGAAGAACTGACGTCAGAAAAAGTGTCTGAATAAGAGTAACAGTGTGACTGTGTGTGTGTGTCCGGCTCTGTGATTGGCTGGTCGCTTATCCCGCCCACAGTTGCTAGGATTGGCTCCAGTTCCCCATGACCCAGAAATGGAAACATGGTTCAGAAAAAAGTATGGATGGATGTATCTTGACAAGCTGCTGTTTATAGCATCTCACTTAAAAAAACAAGCAGCGCAGAACAAAAACATGAGCCAAATGTGGAAAATCTGATCTAAACCCACCTTCTTAAGAGGCATCGAGCAATTATATAGAAAGAGACACGTATCTTTCCGTTTTCTGATGAGTTTTTCCGGCTCTTTCCTTTCTGACTTCCAAACACTTCACTACCCACAGGGATATTTTCATCCGTCTGCGTGTCAGCTGTTGTTTAACTTCAATCTGGCATATAGAAGCGATTAGTTCAGGACAATTTCAACGTGAAAATGATTTGGTTAGTGAACGGCTTTTCACGAGGTCACACCTGGTTTTTACTAGAACAACAGAGAAATGAGGATTCGTCGTTTTTACGCACACACACACACACACACACACACACACACACACACACATATATATGAAAAAGGGAGTAACTATGTAGTCAAGTAAAATATTCATAAAAGGAATAAATGAGGTGAAACAAACTAGACATATGAATACATTATAAAACATAAATCAAAACACAAAAATAATTCCGTATAATTCATCTAAAACATGAACAATTAGACAGAAAGAGGGCGTGGAATTCAAAACAAGTCACGTGACGGTTAATTATCCCCGGGCATTAAGGCAAACTCATCTGGATGAACCGTCAGTGTATTTAGAGCGGCGCAATACGTTCCGGCTAAACGCTGGTTAATTGTGTCAGAGCTCGTGTCAGCTT
>MU204300.1:599808-607308 GCA_017309775.1 Paedocypris sp. Pulau Singkep | reverse complement strand
GATCACCTGGAGAACCCTGCAGCGTTGCACGGTTTCCGCGGCCCTTAATTGTGGTTACGTCAAACAAAGAGGCGAATAACGCGACCGACGCGTTTCCTGAGAGACGGAGCGCGGAGCTGCGGCGCTTTTACGCGTCCGCGTGAAACGCCGCCGTGCGTTATTGTCGTTATCGTCGTATATTTCGTTCTGGATGGTTCATACTGAGCAGAGAAGAAGGAAAAAAATAGAGAAAAAATAGAGAAAAAAATAGAAAAAAGAAGAGTTGCGTAAAAAGCGCGCGAGACGCGCGAATGGAAACACACATTTTTACTGAGCGCGCCGGTTAACCATTTGATTTTCCACCTGATCGCGGAGGGTAAATACGACCTCGGCCAATATTTGCTCAACAGACGGATGGCAACCTGGGATAAAATAAAAGATAATAAAAAAGCGCACCCGACATTTAAAACACACACACACACACACACACACACACACACACACACACACACACACACACACACACACACACACACACACACGCGTGTAACAATTAGCGCGCATTTCTGCAAGCGTGCTCGTCAGAGACATCGAAATTTGCGCGAAAAGAAATCGAACGAGTAAGATTCATGTTGGCATCGTTTTGTATTTCATTTGTTTTGGACGTTTGTGTCACAACGCGCTCCTCTGTTGCTTTAAGAAGTATAGGATTTTTCCCATATACACTGAGAAATTATTTTTATTTTTTTAATTAATATATTTTTTTTTATGAATATGGGGCAATTATCCCGCATGACTCCGAGGTCGAGTGAGCGGAGTTTCCCCTTGTCAATTGTTGCACGGTCTGTAAGAACTATTTTCCAGTGTGACGTATGACACAACGGGCCAATCAGGAAGGGGCTGGAGCCGATATTAGGAGAAAGTTTACAGTGAGTGAGGGTGACAAGGATTCTTTCTTTCATTCCCACTGGCTTTTACTCTCCGCGAACTGGATTCAAACGTGACTTCAAATCTGGATTCATGACCAATCGATTTCATCGAAAGTGTTATTAAAACTGTCGGATATTGATCAGACGCACACGGTAAGACGCGATGTATTATTTTTCACCCCTCAGTCATTAATACGACTCGAAATAACGAATAGATTTATTCACAACACAAGTGCCGACCACAGAAATATGCAGGAAAACATTTTAACATTTATTCTGTATTTAGGTTATTTAACTAAAGTTATTCAAAAACATTTCAAATTAGAACAGACTTTTACACTTAGATTAGTACACTCTCAGGTTAGTTTTATTTTTGACACACTCAACTAGAAAGTGTTTAATTGAAATTTATGATTAATGTAATATATATATATATAACATATAGCTATTAATTACTTAATTTAAAACACAGATTTAGATTAAATAAGTATTTTCGTTGGAACTATATCTTAATAAATGTTTAAGCGCAAAACACGAACTTTTTTTGGAAAAGAAATAAAAAATGCGTCACTCGGTAACTAAATTATACCTGAACGTAGACACAATTAAGTATAATCATTGCAACAAATGAGTTTTAAAACTAAGACAATAATCACAATTATTTGTACAAAAGAGCAAATCGGATTGTTTTTAAAATCAGATTGTTGTTATTATATTACTATTATCCCTTTTGTAATGAAAGAATATTCAACAAAACGTATAATTAAGTAAAAGGTAACGCATCGTAAATCGTGAATGGATTAATATTCATTCATAAATACAAGTTTATGATTAAAAAAAAAACATTTAGTAAAATTTGAAACACAATTTATGAAGGCAATTCGGCCACTGAACGTTCTAACACTATTTCTTACATTCCCATTTATTTTCCCGTTTTGGCTACTGAAATGAGGTCCGAAACTGCCTCACATTCATACAGTTTTTCTTACAAACTTTTCGACCGAAAACAGTCTGTGATTTGTTCTGCCCGGGCGAAACAGCACCTAGATTAGGGATTACGCTTCACCATTCTCTATTAGCATTTACTAATCCATCTGGGCTAATTGCTTTGTGCGTAAAATTGCTATCTGCAGGGTTGGTGAGTGTGTGTGTGTGTGTGTGTGTGTGTGTGTGTGTGTGTGTGTGTGTGTGTGTGTTGGTGCGAGTGTGTGTGACATGGCCTGCAGGGTGATGGCACCTGAATTAGACCACGTCCTAAATGCACCTCATTAACACACAGAGGATTAACCACTGACTCAAAAGAGGAACAAGCAGCCGGACACAATGACAAATATATTAGTGAAAACTGAAACATGTATTAGAAATCATTATCTATCTATCTATCTATCTATCTATCTATCTATCTATCTATCTATCTATCTATCTATCTATCTATCTATCTATCCATCCATCCATCCATCCATCCATCCATCCATCCATCCATCCATCCATCCATCCATCTATCTCTATCATCCATTCATCCATCCATCCATCCGAGTGTGAACATTACTGATCAAAATAACAAAAAATATGTATACAGTGTTTAACTTGGCCTTTGAAAAAAAAAAAAAAAGTTAAATCCACATAATTAAAAATTAAATGTACACAATTAAACAGCTGGAAATGTATTTCGTTTGCTTAATTCCTTTACTTTCACATTATTTGTACTTTTAATTCATACCAAAAATTATTGCTGTTTAATTGCAATGAAATAATTCAAACGTGTTAAAAAGAGGGTTACTCGTGTTAAACTAGATCAACTCGGCTTCAGATAACACGAATCAAATCAATTAAAAAATTATAGGCGCGTGCGCGCGCAGGTAAACTGGCCTGAAAGCGCGTGAGTGTGTAAACAAGAGCACGTGGAGCGTGTTTGTGTTTGTTTAGCCGAGTTGCACCAGGGACCATTTGCAAGTGTATTTAATGCTCAGAGCAAACAGCGTTTTCTTTGAACCCGCAGCTGTTAACAGGTCACTTTCTCCTGCCAGTGACCACTCAAAGTGCCAACAACGCCAACGAAAATTATAGCGCTGCTTCTATTCACTTCTGAAAATAACCGTAATAATTTCTCTGTTGTTATTTGTTTTTGCCTTGTATGAATTCGTTTTTTTCCCTCTATTGAAGAGCAATTATTAAGGATAATAAATAAAACCGGTAAAAAATATTAAACACGAATTCCCCGAATTCTTAGAAGAAATGTTAAATTACAAAATAAAAAAAGAAAAGGAAATAAAATCGAAAAAAATAAACCAAAACAAGTGCGCTCGCTTGCTCAGCGTGCAGTGCAATACTCATCGCGTGTGAGAGGGGGCGCTGTTCATTTGCATGTGATTAGTTGGATCCAAACTACGTAGTTGTTTTGGGTTCTGGGATGGTAGAGGGTCACTGCATCTCTAATGGACCAGTAAAGAGCTGAATCCAGGAACAGACAGACTATAATACATCACTATCACCAATCAGCATAGGTGTGTTCTACTCTCTCTCTCTCTCTCTCCCTCTCTCTCTCTCCCTCTCCCTCCCTTTTACATCCTCGCTCGCTCATCCACTCACTCCCTCACTTCACACGCGAGCACACACACTCTCAGTCCCTGAGCAGTCCTGACATCTTCGCTCACCGTCAATCTGTGTCTCCTTCGCAGGGATTTCCTTTCGCGGGAGAGGGAGGAAAGATCGCTGGGAAACATACATATATTAACGAAGAATTATTGGAAATTCGTTTTCTTGCACTTGTACTGCTCGAAAGAGCCCGGGCGGAGGAGCAGAATGCCTCAAAAAGGTGAGTGCGCAAAAAAAGCGGAATAAAATCGCATGTCAGTGGGATCTATAGTGTCATTTCGGGCCATTTAATTCGTTTACTCTCCTTTAATTCCTTTAATGTAATTGTTGCTTTTGGCGGCTTCGATTAAACCGTATAATTCTCTGTGTAGTTCCAAATTGATGCTGTATTTTAATAAGCGTTATTCTGAAAATGTGCGCTTAATAATTAAACATTATGACCAATAAGCGGGAAAGTTTCACTCTTCAGGCCTGAACGCGAGAATCACTGACCCGTTCAGAAAGTGTCAGGTTGATTCTTCAAGCTAGAAGTTTCCTAAAATTGGCTATTTATATTTTAAATGTTGTTACAAATATGTAAAGAAATAGGTAATACAATCTAACTAGTAATATGTGTGTGTGCGCGCGTGTGCATGCATGGATTATTTTTAAAAACTATGCATATGTATACAGTACAAACACACAAGCAAACGCATAACGAAATATATATCATGGATGGTAATGTATTACTATAGTATCAATTATCTAAATATGCGACTAAAGATTTATTTCAAATATTTTTTTTTTTATTTGTAAATGAATTATTTATAATTAAATGATCTTAGTTTTCATTTTTGCTACACGCTGTTGTGCCTGTAGATCACGACGGTTTCACTGTTCACCATTAAATGGTCTCCGTTGACATCTACTAAACAAATGTGGTCTTAAAAGAAAAAGCAGCTTTTCCCAGCAATGGCAGTGTGAGATGATTAGGGCATGTTAATGTTTTGAAGGATCTGGCGTCCCGCTGCGCTTTTGTACACGTACAGATGCATGTCTGCATGTGAATGATGTTTATGGAGAATACTGTTTCCTGAATAAGCATGTTTAATTAAAGCAATTGTAGTTAGGGATTACACAAACGAAAGACATGCAGATGAGATCCTAGTTAACCCCATAAACAACAGTGTAGATCTCAGATAAATCATTAACTGTCTCAATACACCTACAGAAAGTGCAAAGAAAAGCGAATACAACCCACAAAACGCACCGCCGTTAAGAGCTTTACTTGTAAAGTGGCCTGTTTCCCTTCCTGCATTCTGACACATTTTTATCTGTATTATTAATTATGTATTAATTAACAAGTATTCGTCGTAATGCGGAAAGAATGTGTTTTTAAACCGCATCTTGATAAATAATTAACAAATTATTTGTTTTCAAAAATGTTTAAAAATATGTACATAAAAAACCTATATGTGCACGCACCCACCTATTTATATTTATACAACAACATATTATTATTATTGAACATTTATTATGAATAATAGTAATTTACATATTTGATACATATTAAATAAATTGTATATTAATAACAACAACAAATAATAGTATCACATATATTAATAATGTTTTCATTCTTAATACATTATATATATTTATGAATAATAATAATAATAATAATAATAACAATTGAAAAAAATATCTCACTTTCAAACCCTTGAATTGACGACAAAAGTTTCAAACTTTCGAACAAGCTGAAGACCGCTGACAGTTGTAGACGCGGACGAGGCAAATCCGTTAATTTTGTCCGATCCGAAGTATTTTACGCGCTCGAAACGAGAGCGCGTGGAAACGGTCACGCCGGGTGAGTTATTTCTGCGTCGGGAGAGAGTTCTTTCCTTCCCCGGGCCTCCTTTTAGCCGTCGCCCTGAATGGATCCTTTATTGCAATTGTTTTTTTTATCCCCCAATTGAGCGCCCTACTGGGCTTTTACACCCCCAGCGACCCGCGCCCGTTACACACTCCTCTCCAGATATTTGTAACGCGGAATTACTTTTCTGTCTCCTCTATCAGAACCAGCAGAAACTCACATCGGGGTCACGGCCGTCGGAAAAGGGGCAGTGTGTGTGTGTGTGTGTGTGTGTGTGTGTGTTGTGGTGGTCGTCTGGGGGGCAGGGGACCTCGGCTTTTTGTGAGCTGTTGTGCGGAGGCCGGGTCGCCGTGCCCGGGTGTGGTATGAAAGGAGGCGCATTGTTGAGCTCCAGCAGGGTTTGTTATCCTCTCGCCGCCTCTTACTTTCAGAACAACGACGCGTCGCGGAAAGTGCGTGCCACTGTGTACGTCTGACAGCAGAGAAGGCGCCCAAACACACACACACACACGAATAACGAATAAACTACACAAAACCATAGGATTCCGTCTAAAATGGTCGCACAAATTCGGACGCTTAATTACACAAGAGGCTGAAAATATTTGGCGGCAATTCAGTGGCGTTTTCGACGGTTTTACACGCATTTGAACACTATAGCGGAATACGGATTTTCAGAAGAACGCACTAATATTACTCTTCTGCTTTATCCTAGGAATGATCTAAATAGGCGCAAATGAAGGGCTAAATTGTTTTAATCGGACAGTCAACTCGTTACCAGGCAAGTTTGATCGCTGAACTTCCCCTGAGAAAGAATAATTCCCTCCTTTAACTCCATCCACCCTATGTGCGCATCGCCCGAGACGCTTTATATGCTGCAAATATGATATCAAAACTGGTTTTAAACTGTGTTAAAACGATTTTATTTTTCTGTCAACTGTAGAATACCATAACCAGCCCACGTGGGAATCAGGAGTGGCGTCCATGATGCAGAACAGTAAGTGCATTTCTCATTAAATCACCCGTGTTTAATAGTGTGTGTGTGTGTGTGTGTGTGTGTGTGTGTGTGTGTGTGTGTGTGTGTGTGTGTCGTTTCTTTATTCGCGGCTAAAGTGTCTGAGTTATTATCAATATCCACTATATGTCTAAAGATATACAATAAAATGTCCCAATGGTTAAATATTAATTTAAACTGAATTCGTTGCTTGTCGCTCGTCTATTTTGCCGGGTTGTGATTTAATTTGCACATTGTATTTTTGGAGAAATAATTTGCCAAATTTCCATGCACAGAAATAGATATTCCACGCAATAAGAAAACACGTATGTTTGTTTTGGTTTTGATTTCTTATTTGCATGAAATTCAGTCCAGCGACAAAATATTTGTTTCAATTCACCAATAATCTTTACATATTCGAAATCGAATGCACAATTACGGCAAACATTCAATGAATTTTACCAATGAATAAACCCATAAATCATTTAGAGGAAAGCAAAGTACGACTTTTTTACTCATTTAATCGGGATTTATGGTGATAATGAACAACATAAGCTCCTCTGAATAAATTCTCTTAAATCCACAAGGCCGAGACTAGAACTACACCACTGGGAATTAAATGATTATTAGGCTTTAACCCCTGAACTGTGAAATGACAGACCGGCTCTCGTTTCCCTGTCACTGTGACACCAATCAAACAGATTCATTTGATAAACGGATTCCGGGGTTTTATTTAAGACTCAATTAAAGCTGCGTAATCCACGAATCGCACTCAAGAGGGAAACGATCCCGTGGATTATTTCACTGGGGTTTGAAAACATTACCCGTTTTGTTCGCGATTAACAATGAAAAATGAATTAATGATGATTTTTTTAAACTCATATAAAGAATCGACATTTTTCTTTTTGAGGACTTTTTCTCCGTGTCGTTGCGTTGGTCTCGGACTAAGAATAGCGCTATATAAATGAAACGAACTCGATTATTCAGAACTTTTCGAGCCAGGGCGTGTCTCTTCTGAACATGAGCTTTTAAATGACACACACTTGATCTTTTTAATTATTAGAAACGAACACGCCAGCACCCAAATCACAACTGCATTCGTGTCTAAGCGAAACGTTTATTTTACAACACACACACACACACACACACACACACAC
>MU204300.1:544868-549671 GCA_017309775.1 Paedocypris sp. Pulau Singkep | reverse complement strand
CAAAGTTCCGCTCAAAAACATCGACCGAACAATCTGAAAAGCAATTTGATGTTCGCAGCTCTAAGTCTGTGTGTGTCAACGTTTGACAGTAAACGCCGTGTGTAAACGAGTGAAAGCGGCGTCCTCGCCTCACCTGCCGCGTGTTTGTTTACCTGCAGGAGTGACGCTGACACACGTGACCTTTACACGCGCGCCGTGTTTGTGTGTGTGCGCCGCTCAGGAAGTGCGAGAAGTTACATTGTCACAAGCGATACAATGTTTCACACGGTGTTTACAGTGTCACAATGTTTCTCCCGCCTGTGAAGTGTCTGTGAGTGCAGAGTAGCGCAGAATTTTCCACTTTTTCTGCGTTTGTATTTTTTATCTTTTGTATTTTTTATATCTGTATATTCATGCCGTATTTCTCTCCCTTATTTTGTCTCCCCGTATTTTTTATCACTTGTATTTTACTCACATTTTATCTCTCTATTTTTATTGTTTTTTATTGCTTTTGTATTCTTGTATTTTATTGCTTTTGCGTTTTATTTTTTATCCCCTATTTTACATGTTTTTTTTTTGTTCCGTCACCCCCCCCCCATGTTAACATGCTGGACGATTGCAAAATACTTTTCACTTCACGTTGTTGACAAAATGTGACAAATAAAATATGAATTTGAATTTGATTTGAATAGGGCGGGGCCATTATGCCAAAAATCAAAATTGCGATGAATTGAACCTTTTAACACGATTACGATTCATAAACGATTACTTCTATTGTTTATTTAAGTGTTTTGCCCTCATAGTTCTCTGACATGTTTTGTACAATAAATATTTTCACATTTAAAGTGAGAGATCTTTGCATGACGTGTGCATTACCTGATTTTAAAACAATCGACGGAAACACGCACAGGTGTCACATATTATTATTGATTGAACATCAACAACTGAAACCATAACACAGTCAAACAATCCCTTTGTTTATCAAAAAAGTCAAAATAAACAACTTGCACATTTGGGAACAGAATACATTGTTTTCAACATTGTATTATTTATATGGAAATGAGCAGTTATCGTCTAAATAAAATGTGTCTTGATTATTATAAGATGTAGTTTATAATAAGATATATTGTCGTAATGAAAATCGAACTCTGTTAAACGGCGTTGCAGGATCTTAGTGATCGTATCATTTCACTATATAATAATGAATTTACTCGTCAGTTCTCAGTTTCTTCTCGGATTAAACACGTTTGTTGTGTTGCTACTGTGTTTTGCAGCGTTTACACAGGATTTTATTCTGTTCTGTCTTCTTTCCCGAAGCCAAAATGTTACGGACGAAGAAGAAAATGTGTTTTTTTGGTACAAGTCAAGCTGTTCATTCACTCCATGAGCGGAGCGCGGTCACGTGACTCCACATCCGGAAGTTTCCGGAAAGTAATCGAAATGATCGATCAGGAAAAATCGGAAGGATTACAAGTGTTGAATCCCGATGATTTTCAGATTAATCGTCCGGCCCTCGCGCAGAATCAGATGTAACTGTAAACGCTTCTTTTGTTTTGTGAAGATGTTGTGGTCTGTCTGATGTATGTTTTGTAGAATTTATTTATTTTTTTTTTTTTTAATTTGTAGGCTTTTATTTTGTTCATTCACTCCATGAGCGGAGCGCGGTCACGTTTAGACTTCCGGAAAATCGGAAAGATTACAAGTGTTGAATTCCGATGATTTTCTTTTGTTTTCTGAAGATGTTTTGGCCTGTTTGATGTATGTTTTGTAGAATTTGTATCGTAAAGATGTTTTGGTCTCATAATCGTTCAGATTTTTCCTGATCGATTATTTGGATTGCTTTCCGGAAGTTTAAAAAAAAAACAACTTGCGGAAAGCAATCGAAACACTCGATTGGGAAAACTCGGACCGATGACAAGTGTTGAATTCCGATGACTTTCTGACGAGTCCCTCGCGCGGAGTCAGATGTAACTGTAAAGGGATTATAAGGAGCTAAAGCGGCACAAAGGTTCCTCCGGCAGCTTTACGGGATCAAGCCACCTGCTTCAGCCCCTTTCACCCTTCTGGGCTGGTCCGGGGGTCCGGGGCCGCAGATGGCCCTCCAGAGGGACCGTGGCCAGCAACTTTATATACATTGCCCGGTGTAATCCTGGATTATGGGGTGGCTTTCAGTTAATGATCCAATTGTTGGACAAATAGTGTCGGCCCGGTGCCGCTCACCCGAGGGAGAGACGTGTTGTGGGCGAGTCTGGCCGAGAGCAGCTGACGCATATGGACCGTCTCTTGATATCGTTCATTGGCCGTGTGATCTTATTATGCTAAAGCCGTAATCCTCGCCGACGTGACGCTGAGGGTGTCGAGACGTGTTCGCTCGCCGTGTGACCCAATCAGACGGACGGAGACGCTTTCTGATGCTTGTTGTTGTTGTTGTTGTTCTTGTTTTGTGCGGTAAACTACTCGCGTGACTTGTTCTTCGCTTTCTAAGATGCTCCGGAGATTTTACAGTTGGAGCTTTTGTTACTGTCAATTTTTACATTGTTTTTACATCATTTACATTGCAAATGCAATTTTTTTTTCCAATTGTTAAGTGAGACATATTTTAATGAAGTTAAATTTTTTTTTTTTTTTTTTTTTTTCGTTTGACTACATTTCAGATTTTGCTCTTTTTCTTACGTTTATTCTGTTGATCTTTTTGTTTCGTTCGTTTTTGTTTTCAGATTTGGGCATCTACTTATTTGTCGTTTTATTCATTAGTTTTTGTACTTTAGTTTGTATTTTGTCGATTTGTTTTTTCTTTATTTGTTTTTGTTTTGGTCTGTCTGATGTATGTTTTGTAGAATTTCTTTTATTTTGTAAAGATGTTTTGGTCTGTCTGATGTTTCTTGGGTAGGATTTCTTCAATATCTTCAATTTCTTTCATTTGTTCCCGTTTTATTTGTTCATTGTCGCATCGAACCTTTTATTTAGCATCGCCGCTGCGAATCCTTCACCTTTTTAAAGCGGCGCACGCTCTCTCTCTCCTTCTGTACACACGCGTAGAGAAAGTTCCAGACGTGGAGGTTGAAAGGTGAAGGCAGATCTTGTGCTTTCAGCTGGAACTGGCCGTCCACCATCACGTCCCAGTGAGGAACAATGGCGTGTGGAAACCCTCCCTGCACCGTGATAAGACCAACAATAGCTGAGATAGGAGGACGTGCGCGCGTGTGTGTGTGTGTGTGTAATCACGAGGACTCAGAGGTGTGATGCTGCGTCTGACCGGAGGAGAGGTGGAGGGGTAATGGGATTAGATCTAGCACTTTCCCTGACACTCGGCCCGGCTCGGAGATGGGAAGATTAATCCCGGCCTGGGTCGGAGATGTCATTCCCCTGGCGCTCCGGCCTGCGAGCTCGGGTTCGGTGCGGGATTGAGCACGAGCCGGTGGTTCTGATTAGTGGCTTCACAAGAGAAAACCGAGGTGGATTCGATGTCGAGACGCGGGCTGATTCTGTAGCTTTACGTGGGAAAAGATGAGTAAAACAAGCTCCCACATGTTGCTTGGAATTTAACTTAAACTTTCACTTTTCAAGAGCACGGTTGCGTGTTCAGTGCGTTCTACCTGAATACCTGTTTATTAAATAAAAAAGAGATATAAAAAATACTTCTACAAATACAGATAAAATACATGTTTTTTTGTATCCTATTTTTATTATATACTTTTAATATCAACTCGTTCTTTTGTTTTTTGTTTTATTCACAAAGGTATGTTTCATTCTTATAGTTTCTATTTTTTTCCATACGTCTTTGTTTAAATAATAAAAAGAACTTATTTGCTTACATTTATACATTTAATTTTATATTTTCAAAATTAAAGAATGCTATTGTGTTTTAATGTTTATAAAATAAAAATATACAAAAAATAATACTCATGCAAGTACAAACAAAAATAAACAAAATATTATTGTATCTTATTTTTAACATTTATTATTATTAATATTAACTCATTCTATTGTCTTGTGTTTTATTCTTATGGATAGTTTCTTTTTTGCCATTATGTATTTCTTTTAAAAAAATGAGTTTAACAATTGCTTACATTTATTCATGTGCATATATATTTTCAAAATCAAAGAACACTTTTTATTGCATTCTTTACGAGAATAGCCGTTTATAAAATAAAAAATAATACATCTACAAATACAAACTAAATAGAATATTAGTAGTATCATATTTGTATTGCATGTTCTATTTATAATATTATTAATAACCCATTCTTTTGTCTTGTGTTTTATTCTCAGAGAGAGAATTTCTGTTCTTGCAATTAGCATTATTTAAAAAAAAAAAAAAAAAGTAAATAATGATTCCATCGCTCTTTCTTGGCTGTCCGGCTCCTTCTGTTTGTTCCGACCACACACGTTTATCAGCACAAACACGGAGAAGCTGCTGTGATTCGGGCGGCGTCACCTGCCTCACAGGTGAAGATTGTCCCGGTCAAACGCTCCCGAGAATGAAACACCCGCCAGGCTGATGACTTCACAGCTGTAGCTCGCGCCCATTAAACGTGTCAGGTGCATTTCAGGGTGTTTGAAGAAAAAAAAAAAAACCTGAAAGGCCTAAAAAGCCGATACCAGTCACGTGGCAATTATAGAACAAACTTCCGCAAACATGCAGGTTTGCTGCTGTAATCGACACGTCATTTACGAGGCCAACAGATTCACTTAAAATGGGGAAAAAACGTGGTTCATGCTCATTCAGTCACCGCCCTCTGTGTAGTAGCTCCTCCCACTGACCATGATTGGCCGGTTCTCTGACCGCCACAAATGTGTCGGTTCCGGATCTAGCGCAGTGTC
>MU204300.1:537368-539868 GCA_017309775.1 Paedocypris sp. Pulau Singkep | reverse complement strand
AATAAATGTATATTTATGTTAAAGCGCAGTTGTTTCGCCGTTTTGTTCCCGTGGAGTTTTTTCTTTTTTCAAGCGATCGACCTTTGACCTCCAGCCTTGCTGACCCGCGACGAGCGAACAACAAACAGTCGTGTCCACGTAACACGCAGTGTGTCATATCAGTGTGTGTGTGTGTGTGATTGTTGGACCGCGCTCACACTTGAGTAATTCCAGGGATTTTCTGGAGAATTCCGCAGGCCTGAGACTCAGCGAGAGTAATGAAATGTTTCCGGTAATGATAAATCAAGTTCAAAAGGAGGCTTGTGCTCTTCCTCCTCCTCCTCTTCCTCCTCGGCTGCTGGATTTGCGCATTTAGGATATTGAGAAATTGATTCGGTCTTTAATCAAGGTTTTAATTAAAACTTCACAGCGGCGTCTGATCCACGACTGGCTGACATCAAGCGGCTGATCCCGGGTCAGTGTGGCGCTTGTGTCTGGGCCGTGTGGGGAAACCGATCTGATCCGTGATCAGTCACACGGGCGTGTTCCGTCTGCTGAGGATAATCCGTGATCAAGGAGGAAACCTTCCGTCAGAGCCTAGAAAGTTTCAACTGGTTAAAACCAATACAAGTTTGCCACGTAGTTTCTGTGCGTATATGTGTGTGTGTGAACGTTGGACATATTTGCCTTACAGTTTTGTTGATTAGTATCAGTGATTTGGAATAACGTCGTTATTACTAACCTGCATTTTAACACGGCAGCAACTTTGCAGATTAAAACGGGACAAAAAAAAAGAGAAAATAAACGGTATCTACAGTATTTATCTTCATTATCAAAAAATCTGCAGAATCGCCGCACCTTTGTATAAGCCGCATGGTTCAAAACCTATTGAAAAAGTAGCGGCTTATAGTCCAGAAAATACGGTACGTTTTTTCAGTAACGAGTAATCTAACGTAATTACTCCTTTGTTACAATGACGTTATCATTACTGACCAAAATACGACGTTTTTGAGTGACTTTATTGTTTTTGCTATATTCTTTACGAAGCATCATTTATATTTAGACTTATTTGCTGGCCAGTTGTGGTCTGTGCAATAAACATTAAACGTTCTAAACCATCTATCGTGTTTTATTATTTATTTTATTATTAATTTACAAAAGTTTATACAACTTGACAGGTGTCTCTCACACTGTCCCACAACAATATTAAAATAGTGTAGATTAATTTGCAGTGCTTGTATTATATCTGATTTTACTTAGTGTTCGTTTCACTCATTTAACACATTTAATATTCCGAGCTGCCGAGTTATTTAAAATAAAAAATTATAAAAAAATTAAGTATCGTAATTTTCTTGATAACAGAGTTGCATCGTTATTAAAGTAACTAATTATTTTTTGGGACACATTCCTAATTAACTGTTGGACATAAACGTCCTTGTGAATTATTCTTGTTCTTCTATTTCTTCTTATTATTCACTCACTCTGATTTTCCAACCTCTGTGTTTTATTGTATCTTAGACAAATACAATAAAAAAAAATGTACGTTAGAAACATAAGTAAATCTTAATTATAGCCGTCTACAATTCCTGCTGAAGTCATCATCACCACAAGTATTTATTACCTTCCACGTCACACGAAAAGAACGAGAATGAGAATAAAAAATAAAGCGTTATAAAGCCTCTTGTCAGCGTTTTCTAGGCTAAAGCGCGAGTCTGTGGCCTGAGTAAAAGCTGAGCTCCAGGGTCTCCGCTTCCACACCATTACTGTCCTTCTCCTCCACTCACCAGCTCCACACTCCTAATGGAGGCCAAAGGAACATTTTCCCCACGGCCCGGAGAGGCGAAAGGGGCTTAAAGGGGCAAAACAGCCATCACTTTGTGTTTCTGTTGACGGTCCTGACCCAGATACCCCCCGTGGGGTGGCACACCAGCATTTAAGAGTGTGAAGAGCACATCTACTCCTGCTTCCCTGCGAACCGCCTCGCTAATCAGCACTGATGATGTCATTAGCGTAAATGGTTTTCACGGTGGATCAGCACCACGCCAACGTTTATTACACAGTCATAACACCTTCGATATTTGGAGACTGTCAAAAGCCCGTTCATACAGTTCAAGTTCTGAGCATTTTTAAGGCGCTTTGCACAGTTTTGACTGTCTCAGAGCGCACGTGTGAATATGTACGAGGATTGTTGTTTTATATTCATTAGTAGTCGGTGTTAAAAATATGGCTGTGATTACAACTATGACTATGACAAAGACCAAAGACAACATACAGTTGTGGAAAGAGTAGTGATATTGATTTAAATCGAAGACAAAAAGTGCTTTTTATTCACAAACATGTCATTCGCTAAATACTAGCATGTTTAATAAATATACCTTTACGTAATAGTAATTTCACCTATTTTGCCATGAATATGTATTTTGCATTTCTAATATGCAATATTTCTTATGCATTTATGTATATAGTGTTTGAAATTGTTGCATGTCATAAATATGTAGTTTGATATAAAATGTAACATTTT
>MU204300.1:529868-534868 GCA_017309775.1 Paedocypris sp. Pulau Singkep | reverse complement strand
AATATTACGCATTTGATGTTGCTAATGTGATTGATTTCTTGTGGTAACAGTCGTAAAGGTAAAGACAATTACAGCGCAATTTCTCGAGAAAACAAACAAAAGCTTTCGGATATTCCGCTTTATCAAAATTATTCACAAAAAGCAGCAAGATCATCGCGACACACACATTTTAAAATGTAGTTTTCTGTGGAGCCTTTTTTGCGCCACACTAATCGCCATCTTTGCTTTTTTTTATAAACTGTTCACTTGGCTAACAATGCTAGCATCTAATGCTAACTCAGCTCCGAAGTTCGTCTGTGTTTTTGTCTCGCATTTAAATATTAATATTGTGATAGTTATTTGTTTTTGCAATTTCACAACATGTGGAATTATTTTATGTAGAAATGTGGAGTTTTTGAATTTTGAATTTAAAAATAAAGGTGGACACATTACAAGCCCAATTAAAAAAAATTGCAGGGTCCACATTGGTGTGTGTGTGTGTGTGTGTGTGTGTGTGTGTGTGTGTCTGTGAGTGAGTGAGTGTGTGTGTGTGTGTGTGTGTGTGTAACGTGAGAGTGTGTGTGTGTGTGTGTGTGTGTGTGTGTGTGTAATGTGAGAGTGTGTGTGTGTGTGTGCGCGTGTGTGTGTGTGTGCAGTGATCAGCTTTAATCAAACACACGCGTGTCAGGGCAACTCAGATCTGACAGACTCGTGTCACAAGCAGCAGTTTTGTGCGGATAAACGTCGTGTCCGGGCCGGATTGAGATGTCCACCCTCTGTCTCCTGTCACTCCCTGTTATTGAGAACTTACCGGAAAAATCACCTGAGGGAAGCGGAGGCCGTCTGGCTCCTGTCACAATCCACTTAACTGATGCCCGGCTTCTCCGACATCAGCTGCGCTTCTTTTTTTACCCGCGTTCTGATGTAAATATAGATTCCGTTCGCATCACTTTGGTTTGTGGTCGCACAGTTTGAGATCCATTTTAGAGCGGGCTTTTAACATTTCCGCAGTTCGTTTGCCAATCTGTCCATTCCATATATTTTTTTAGAATTTTATTTTTATTTTTGTTTATTAAATTGTACACGTATCTGTTTATCAATCTACGTCCTCTCGTCATCCACTCGTATATATGCGCGTCCGTATTAATAACAGTCAGAATGTAGATGTAACATGAGCTTTATGAAGATTACCGTATATCTTCCAATAGCAGCCGGGGTATTTTTTTTAATTTATTTAAAAAAAAAACATTCAGACGACCTGGTGTTTAATATGGACCTGCGTCTAATGGAGACAGGCTTTAATCCAAAAAACTGAATTTGTTTTATTAGGCACCCGCTTTACCAAAAGTGAGTGACTATTAGAATTCGTTCTTACCCTAAATATAAAAAAAAAGGTGGCCAAATTTCCCCCCTTGAACACGTCAAAATACATTATTATACTTGACCCAAAATTCAGAAAAGTGTGTAACTAAAAAAAACACAGGTTTTTTGACTGATCAAAAAACGATTACTCAACAGCGCCCCCTTGAAAATGAAAATACACTGGGCCTATGGGAACCCAAAAGGCACTTTTTTCATCGCAGACTCACAAAACTCGGTACACATATTCACCATGTCAAGCAAAAAAGCCTATCGGGTCGACTCCGCCAAACCAACAGGATGCGTTTTTACACGACACGCATTTGAACAAACTAGTCATAGGGCGTTTGAGAGAATGAGCTGAAAATTTCGCAAACACATCTCGTGGGTGACAAAAAGTTATTAGTTTGTCACAGGCGTACTAAATTTGCTAAAAAATTTGAAGCAGGCCATCCCGCGCATAAAAGCCAATGACAGCCATGCTGTATTCTGTGTTGCCATGGCGACCACCACACTACACGATTCATTCTTAATGACAAAAATTGCTCTGAGTCATGGCAGGACGGTGCTATATTTGTTTTTTAGAATAACATCTGCGTGCACCGAGGACAGGCTACTATTGAAGATATACGGTATATATTGAGACTTTATTTTGTCTTGACTTTATTTAGATTTAAAGGTGGAGTCGAGACTGAAGAAGGAGTTGTTGAGACCAACGGAGTCAGACTGAGACTGAAGAGTGGAGGAGGAGGAGATGTGAGAGGTAAGGAGCCGAGGGCGTGGCCAGCAGCGGCTCTGTGAGGTGAACGCGTTTGAGAGCAGATGTTTGCTGCAGGCCAGATGTCATCACACTTGTGAAACAGACACAATGAGAAGCGCCGGGCCCGGGACGTCTTTATTCCATCTCCTCGTCTAAACCGTCCAGACAAAGCCTTCGATTCCAGCCAATACCGTGACTCCAGAACCTTCTTCTCATTACAACAGACTCGTGGCGATGTGAAGGAACGTAATGAGCGCACGAGATCTTTTCTGAAATCAGCCATTAAACTCAGACGAGCGGGAAAGCACGACTATTATCATCGTCATGAATAACCTGATAAACAGAAATGAGAATGGTCGTTAGAAGAGCGCGGGATTAGAAGCGGGCGGGTGTAAGAGGTTTAATGATGTCAAACCGTAACCAACGTCCTGCGCAAAACCTCTATTAAACTGCAACGTTTTCTAAATATAAACGACATGACAACAATTAATGTTTCCAGGACTCGTTAATGAACATGACGAGCAGCGTCTGTAGTTAATATGCCTTTGTTCTCTTCTTCTATCTCTCTGTCCATCTGCCAGTCATCTGTCTTTCTGTCATTTATCTGTCTATAGCTTTCAACAATCATTCTTTTTTTTCTCTCTTTTAACTGTCTCTTTTCCACTAATTTTTCAACACAGACAAAAAACGAACATTTTTCTTTTTTAAAGACCTTCTTTTCCCCTAATTCTCGAAGAGAAATTCAATAAAGTCTCGAACCAAGAAAAGCGCTATATAAATAAACTTGAACTTGTCTATCTGTCCATTCATTAATCTGTCCATCCAACCCTCCATCCATTTTTTCATCAGTTTTTCCGTCTATTTCTCTCTTTCTCTCTGTCTGTCTTCACCAGTGATTCTTCACCTTCAAATTTTTTTCTGCATGCAATAATTTGACCCCAAAAAAAAATTATTATTTCAAGCGTTAAAATAAAAATCGAAATGAAAATGTGAAGCATTTAGTAGAAATTTTCTTAATCTTATTAAGTGTTATGTATGTGCAGGATTACTTATAGTCTAGCGACTTTACGTTGGTCTCGAACTGAGAAAAGCGCCACATAAATAAACTTGAACTTGAACATATGTACAAAATAAATGCTTTCCAGATGGTCAAGGCGTATCATACTATTTAAATTGGATTAAATTTTAGTTTGTTAAAATTGTGTCAAGTCTACTTCATATAGTCGTTAAGTACAATCTAAATCAATTTTTTGGATTGGCTGAAATAAAAGCGTTGGAATAAAACAAAATAGTATAAAATACTACATTTTATTTAATTAAAAAATGAATTTTTTTTATTCTTCACTTTGATCTGGAAAATTTGGGCCCTGAGGTCAAAAAGGTCAAGAAGCGCTGGTCTACACTATTCATCCATCCATCCATCCATTTTTCATTTCTCTGCGACAAAATAGATCAATCTTGTTTTTTATATCCGTCTGTCAGAACAGGAAGTGGAAGCGTGTAATGGCGTCTCTGGTCGTCCTGCTGATGGTTTCTTCTTTCTGGTTTGGACTCGTGATTCTTTCACAAGCTGAAGTTCCGCGTGTAAGATCGGAAAAAAGACTCCGTTTCCAGCACTTTCCAGTCTGGGGCCGGATTAGAGCTCGGCGTTTTCACAGATTCCCCACAGGTCAGGAATAATTGGATTATCCGGAAACACCTGATGTCGGATGAGTGTGATGATGTCACAGCGAGGCACGCACCGCACACACATCACACTCCTTATATGGGCCTGTCAGAATCCTGCTGGAATGTTCGTTTGCATCGGACACACACACACACACACACACACGCACACACACACACTTACACTCACTCACACACACACACTCACACACACAGACACACACACTTACACACACACACTCACACACACAGACACACACACTTACACACACACACTCACACACACAGACACACACACTTACACACACACACTCTCACACACACACACTCACTCACACACACACACTCACTCACACACACACACACACACACACACACACACACACACACACACTACTAGACAGACAGACTGGGACAGAGAGTCTTTCGTTTGTTCAATCTCACTCTCTTCACTCTCCTTTCTCTTTCTTTCTTTTCTCTCTCTTTATTTATTCCTTTCTTTCTTTCGCTCCCTCTGTCTTTTTTCTCTCACTGTGTCATATCTCACTCTCTCGTGATTTACTTACTCTCTCCCTTTCTCATCTCTTCCCTTTGTCTCTCTCGTCTTCTGTCTCTAGTTCTCCCTCCATTCCGTACTCTTTTCTTTTTTTTGTCTTACTCTATTTTCATTGTCTTTAATCCTCTAATGTATATCACTATTTTTCTTTTACTTCACCTTTACGCCACCTTCTCTCCTTTTAAACTCTCTCTCTCTCTGTGTGTCTCTCTCTTCTCTCTCTCTCTCTCTCTCTCTCTCTCTCTCTCTCTCTCTCTCTCTCTCTCTCTCTCACACACACACACACACACACACACACACACTCTGTACTAGACAGACAGACGGGGAAAGCTCTTGCTCTTTCATGCCTTCTTTCTTTCTCTCCATTCAATCTCACTCTCCTTTCTCTTTCTCTCTTTCTTTTATTCTTTCTATCGCTCCCTCTGTCTTCTTTCTCTCACTGTCTCATGTCTCACTCTCTCGTGATTTACTTCCTCCTTACTCTCTCCCTTTCTCATCTCTTCCCTTTGTCTCTCTCGCTTTCTCACTGTCTCTAGCTCTCCCTTCTTCATCCGTTACTTTTTACTTTTTCTTTCTCGTTCTCTTCATTCTCTTTTTTCCTCTCTTGTACATCACTTACTTTCTTTTACTCTCTCTCTCTCTCTCTCTCTCTCTCTCTCTCTCTCTCTCTCTCTCTCTCTC
>MU204300.1:493176-504300 GCA_017309775.1 Paedocypris sp. Pulau Singkep | reverse complement strand
TCTCTCTGTCTGTCTCTCTCTCTATCTATCTGTCTGTCTGAATCTGTCTGTCTGTCTCTCTATCTGTCTGTCTGTCTGTCTCTGTCCATCTTTGTGTTTTTTCTGGTCGTACACTCACATAAACACTGTTGTTTGTAGAGATTCATTCACTGTGGATTTCACAATCCTTCCATCCATTTCTATCGCTTATTTCTCTTTCTTTCTCTCTCCCTCCCTCTCTCTCTCTCTCTCTCTCTCTCTCTCGTTATCTCACTCACTCTTTCTGTCTGTATTTCTCTCTTTCTCTCTCTCTCTTGTTTTCTCTCCATCTCTCTCTTCTTATCTCTATCTCTTTCTCTCTCACTCTCGTTATCTCTCTCTTTCTTTCTCTCACTCTTTCTGTCTGTCTGTCTCTCTTCTTATCTCTCTCTTTCTCTCTCTTCTTTCTCTCTCTCTCTCTCTCTCTCTCTCTCTTCTTGTCTCTCTCTCTCTGTGTGTCTGAGTGTCTGTCTATCTGTATCTCTTTCTCTCTCTGTCCATCTATCATGTCCATTTTCTTTTTTCTGGTCATACGCTCACAGAAACATTGTTGTTTGTAGAGATTCATTCATTGTGGATTTCACAATCCATCCATCTATTTTCTATCACGAATCTCTTTTCTGGGTCACAGGGAGCGGGAGCCAATCACAGCATCGCTCTGAACCGTTGGCCAATCACATTCACGCTCTCACTCACACCTATGAATCATCTGTTTTTAGACCCGGAGGAAACACACGCAAAACAGCAAGCTCAGCACAGAAAGACAAATAAACTCATTTAAAATACGTTTGGTTGAATACGCAATATATACAAAGTACAAAAGCCTAGATTTATTTCACAACAGTGTACACAACTACGCAGATCAATAATTTATTAATAAATTCCGGGGTTGAATGAGTTTCCTGCGTCTGCGGTTTCTTCAGGAGCGTCAGTCCGTCTTCTTCCGAGCGTTTTAACTGGACGAGGAGTCGCCGGTAAATCACACTGACGCAACACGGACGGCATATAAAACATCCTGAGGAGGAAGAGAGGGGGAGGGGCCTGTGTGAGGAAACAGTCACCACACACAGGAAGTAGCTCACACTCTCTCTCTCTCTCTCTCTCTCTCTCTCTCTCTCTCTCCTTTTATATCTCTCTGCCTTCTCTCTGCCTGTCTTCTCTCTTTCTTTTTTCTCTCTCTCTCTTCTTATCTGTCTGTCTCTCTCTCTCTCTGTCTTCTCTCTGCCTGTCTTCTCTCTCTCTTCTTATCGGTCTGTCTCTCTCTCTCTCTGTTATGTCTGTCTGTCTGTCTCTCTCTCTCTCTCTTCTTATCTGTCTGTCTCACTCTCTATCTCTCTCCTTATCTCTCTCTCTGCCTGTCTTCGCTTTCTCTTTCTCTCTCTTCTTATCTGTCTGTCACCCTCTCATCTCTCTCTTTTTTTCTCTGTCTTCCCTCGTCTTCTTATTTCTCTGTCTATCCATCTCTCTCTCCTCTCTCTCTCTCTCTCTGTCTGTCTCTCTCACTTTTTCTTTCTCTCTCTGTCTTATTTATGTCTCTCTCTCTTCTTATCTCTCTCTCTCTCTTTCTCTGTCTGTCTTCCCTCTGTCTGTCTGTCTCTCTCTCTCTCTCTCTCTCTCTCTCTCTCTCTCTCTGTCCGTCTCTCTATCTCTCACTTCTTCTGTCTCTGTCTCTCTCACCATTTCTCTCTTTCATAGTCTCTCTTTCACAATTACTCCCTCTCTCTCTCTCTCCTTATCCATCTCTCTCTCTACTTGTATCTCCATCTATCTGTCTGACTGTCTCTTTCGCTGTCCGTCTCTCTCTCTCTCTATTTTTCTCTCATCTCTTCCGTTCTCCCCCTCACTCGGTTATTCCCTGCATCTCTCCATCTTTTTTCCATTCTTGAGTCTCAAGGTGTGTGTGTGTGTGAGAGAGAGTAAAACTGCGATCAATATTTCCCAAACCTGCGTGTCTCCGCCGTGTGTGTGTGTGTGTATGTATCGCGGAGCCGCGGCCTGATTTATTTGATTACACGCGACACGAGTTTCGAGACGACGGCGGCCTTCTGCTTCATCTCCGCTCGGCTGATTGACAGCGAGAGAAACACACTCACACACACACACACACACACACACTCACACACACACACACACACACACACACATCTTTGGCGGCCTCAGCAGGGTGGAAAGCAATGAGACGCTGAGACTGAGGCGAGCGACACACACTCCTAAACAAACTATAGGTGTATTCACGCTTCCATACATTATTCATGACCCGGAACATTCCACACGCTGTTTCCCGAGGCCGAGACGTTTGAAATGCATAGATTTTCTGAGGGAATATCACCAGCGATAAACGCGCGCGTGTTTTAACCTCGACACAATCTGTGTTTGTGTCTCCCATTATAATAATGTTACTCACTTTAGTCTCGCACACGCACACACACACACACACACACACGGACAGAAGAATGGTCAAACAGATGTATGGATGTTTCTGTTTATCACACTGTCTGTCCATCCATCCATCCATCTATCTCTCTATCTCTATCTATCTATCTATCTATCTATCCATATCTAACCATATCTATCCATCCATCTATCCCTCCATCCACCCATCAGTCTATCCATTTATCTATCCATCCATCCGTCCATCCATCTATCCATCCATCCATCCATTCATCCATCCACAAGTCCATCTATCTATCTATCCATCCATATCTAACCATATCTATCCATCCATCTATCCCTCTATCTATCTATTCCTCCATCCATACATTCATCTATCTATCTATCTATCTATCTATCTATCTATCTATCTATCTATCTATCTATCTATCTATCTATCTATCTATCTATCTATCTATCTATCTATATCTATTCCTCCATCCATCCATCCATCTTTCTATCTATCCATCCATTCATCCATGTATCCATATTTTTCACTCTCTTCGTTTTTCTCATTTATTTATATATTTCGCACATTAAATGGTTTTCTGTCATCATCTGTCGCGCTGATGTTATTTTCCTAAGGTTAGTAATTAGTCATGTACTATTTGTTATATTGTAAAAAAAAAAGAAAAAAGAAAAAAAAGCTCTGCCCATAAGCGTAAATGACGTGGTGTTGTGTGTGTGTGTGTGATGGTGTGTGTGTGTGCGCGCGCGCGCGCGTGGACACATTTTATGATGAAATTAAAATCTCTAGGAATTTATCTGTATACTTGCCAAGTGTGTTGTGATGGAAAAGTAATGTGTGTTCTTCAGACTCAATATTCCCGTGTGTGTGTGTGTGTGTGTGTGTGTGTGTGTGTGTGTGTGTGTGTGAGTGTGTGAGTGAATGAGAGAGAGTCTGAAGGCCGTGGAAATCACCGTGAGTCTCTTCACCCTTCCATTCCATTTTCATATCAAGGATTCACTTCTTTTTTTATAGAAGGTCATAAAATATAGTGAGTCTTTTGAGCGTCTGCATAACATTTACATGTTCTATTGTGCTGATGTGATCAGGGGAAGGAGACTGAATAAAACATGCATGTCAGAGGCCATTTCTGCAGTGACATCTGACGCTGAATCTATCACTGGTCAGACACACACACACACACACACACACACACACACTCTTCATCTCTAACTTTCTCTTTATCAGTGTCTCTCTCTGTCTATTTTGTGTCTCTTTCTTTGTCATTCCAAGTATCTTTCCGTCTTTTACTCCCCATCTCTCTTTTTTTTTTTTGTCTCTGTCTGTCTCTCTATTTCCCTCTCGTTCTGTGCCTCTCTCTCTCTTTTTGTCTGGGTTTCTCTCTTTCTCTATTTGGTTCTCTCTCTCTCAGTCTCTTTTTTCATCTTTGCCTCTGTCTGTCACTTTGTGGCTGTGTGTGTGTGTGTGCTTGTCTCTCGTTTGTGTGTGTTTGTGTGAGCATGTCTGTCTCTTTTTTTGTTCATCATCTCTCTCTGTCTCTCCGTGTGTGTGTGTGTGTGTGTGTGTGTGTCTTTTCTCTTTCAGCCCATCGAGAGCAGCACCGGAGGCCTCGGGAAAACTTTGCCTTCACCTGATTTCCTGCAGTGTGGTCGATGAAAACACTTTTTCTCACAGATAAGAGAAAAGTCAAACAGACGTGTGTGTGTGTGTGTGTGTGGGGGCTGAGGAAATAGAGACATGTCTGTGAAAAATCCACATTTCCAAATCCCTGCACATCTCCTGACAGTAATGCAGCAGTGAACGACAGAAGAGTCCGGAAGAACGACTCCAGCGGATGAGTGTGGCGCTGTGATTCAGGTTAATAAATCAAACATATTACTTATTACACTACAGAAACTGCTTTTAAAAGACGTGTTATTAATGCACGCAAGTGTGTTATTAATGCACAAAAAACACCATTTACAAAAGAGAGTATTTAAAAGAGAGAGAGAGAGAGAGAAAGTAGAGGGTAGAATTTATCAAAGGTGGAGAGAATCATCACTAGAAGAAAACAAGAACTGAGATGAAGATTCAGGGAGGAAAGTAAAAAGAGAGAGAGAGAGAGGCCAAAAATGATGAAAAGAGTCATCATTCATTCATTTCTTTCATCAAAGGGAAGAAAGAAAACCAGAGAGAGATGGAGAGTCATGGAGGATGAATCTGATTCTCACAGGGAGCGAAGATGAACTGGGACATTTGGGTCTTGATGTTTTCACAAAAAGTAATGCAGAAGTGAACGACAGAAGAGTCCGGAAGAACGACTCCAGCGGATGAGTGTGGTGCTGTGATTCAGCTTAATAAATCAAAAAACACCAAACCTAATGGACATTACGTATTACACTACAGAAACTGCTTTTAACAAACAGTGTTAGTGCACAAAAACACCCTTTACGGTATTTAATGTTGGGAGAGAGAGAAAGAAAAAGAAAGAGAGGAAAGGGGAAAATTCATGAAAAGTGGATAGAGTCGCCACTAGAAAAAAAACAAGAATAAAGATGAAGATTCAGGCAGGAAAAGACAGGAAGAGAGAGAGAGAGAGATGCCAAAAATGATGAAAAGAGTCAGGGAAAAAAGAAAATCAGAGAGAGAGATGGAGAGTCAGAGAGGATAAATCTGATTCAGGTTAATAAAAAAAAAAACACCAAACCTAATGTACATTACATTTTACAGTACAGAAACTGCTTTTAAAAGACGTGTAAAACACCATGTACAGTACTTAATGTTGAGAGAGAGAGAGAGAGAGAGAGAGAGAGAGAGAGAGAGAGAGGGGAAAGGGGAGAATTAATGAGAGATGGAGAGAATCCTCACTAAAAGAAAATGGGCACAGAGATGGAAAAGAAGAGAGAGAGAATGAATGAGAATTGAGAGATGGAGAGAATCTTCTATAGAAGAAAACGGGCACAGAGATGGAAAAGAAGAGAGAGAGAGAGAATGAATGAGAGATGGAGAGAATCGTCTATAGAAGAAAACGGGCACAGAGATGGAAAAGAAGAGAGGGAGAGAGAAAGAGAGAGAGAGAGAGAGAATGAGAATTAATGAAAGATGGAGAGAATCGTCTATAGAAGAAAACGGGCACAGAGATGGAATAGGAGAGAGAGAGAGAGAGAAGAGGGAGAGGGAGGCCACAAATGATGAACAGAGTGCGGGTGGAGAGCAGCAGTAAACCCGTCAGTCCACGTGTTTTGACACATCACGGCAGAGCCGCTCGCGCGGGGGGCGGAGTAACCGCACGCGCACATGCACGCGCACGCACGCGCCCGCTCCGCCATGCTGGTGCGGAGGCTATGCACTCGTCGCTGCTCTCTGACCCCGGTGGCAGTGCGCTCTCCCTCGGCCGCCGTCTAGCCTCGCTCCCCCTGCCCGCCGCACACCCCGAGGCTCCCCGCCAGCCCGCGCCGCTCTCCCCGCGTCTAGCAGGCGGCTCGCCGGAAGGTCCCGCCGGGTCGAGGGTCCTGCCCCTGCCCGACTCCGAGTGCCACCTCCGCGGCTACAGACGTCTGCGCGTCCCGGGCGTGTATGGAGCAGCATCTCTGGAGGTGGGAGAGAGAAAGAACGGACATCATTTCTGTCTGATTTCGTATTTTTTCACCCGTTTTGCGGCTTGAGGAAGGACCGGCGCGGGCGTGAGGTGTCTTGTCATTTGGCTGCGGTGTCACCTCACACTCTCTGCCCGGGAACGCTCACCTCGCGCGGCGTGTGTGTGAGACGCGCGCCGGAGACTTTTCGGGCTTTTTTTTTTTTCCCCTGAACTCGAGACGTCCTATAGGTCGCGCGGGTTAAACTTGACCGCTTGTGGGGTCGCAGCCCGGGCGTCCTGGCGCTTTGTTTAGCCGGAAGCGGCGGAGTTGCGCGCGGGTAAATATGAGGCGCGTGCGGAGGAAGGTTTAATATTAAACGCGCCGGCGGGTTCGCGTCAGCTAGGCTAGCGCGGGCTAATGGCTAGTCTGAGGTAAACGATGCCCTTATTTAAAATTGACTTATTATTATAATCATAGCGTGCTTTTTCATGTTGGTTTAAATATATTTCTTGTGTGTTTTTGGGTAATTAAAGAGTGCAGTCTATCTGGTAAACTGTGTCAGGAGTTTCACGTCAAACTTTCTGTCAGAATGCTGAATTTCTTAACAAATTAGTCAGTTTTATCAAATCGTTTTTTTTTTAATTCGTACAATAAAAGACACGTTCTTTAATGTGGCCCGACAAACTGTATTAAATGAATGTGAGAAAAGTTAAGCTAAAGCGATTAATTTAATCTAAAAAATAAAAATCATAATAAAAGTCATAAAAAATTTAAATGTGATTTCCCTTAGAATTTAACTTTTTTTTGAAGAAGAAGATGATGAAATTAAGATTTCGAAAAGCAATTGAAAAAAAAAATACAACAAAAATACAATATTACAATATACAATAATACAACAAGTGAATTCCAAAAATGCGGTATTGAAACAAGAAACTTTCAAGGTGTGTGTTTCATTAGTTTATGTACAGTATTTTGTTATGTACAGTATTGTGATTTTCAGGCAACTAGTCGGGTGTAAAACGTTCAGAGAATTTACAAACGAACTTGAAAACGAACGTGTGCGCAGTTTGCCTGGAAACGAGTAGAAGTACGCTAAAACAATAGATAAGGACAAATTATGAAATATGAATAAAAATACAACACAAATATCAGAGAAAGAGTAAAAGTACAAAAAGTGAATAAAATGAGTATTGAGTACTAAAAACGGTTTGTCTGGAAACGGTCGAGAATGTGTGTGTGTGTGTGTGTGTGTGTGTGTGTGTTTTGTCTGGACTTGAATGTGTTTTCTACAGGAAAAAAAAAGCAGAATTATCTCCCTTCAGAATTAGTAAGATAAATGGCAGATAACACGGTGATATGATGAATAGGCGTGTGAGTTTGCGTGTAATGTGTGTGTGTGTGTGTGTGTGTGCGTGGTTCTGAAGGATGGCGTCTGCTCCAGGGTCCTGCTGAAGTGTCTCATGCGTCTGCTGGAGAGAGAATGGCCCTCGGAATGCCCACTCAAGGCAAAGTGACCATCTCAGTGGACGAGTACAGCTCCAACCCCACACAGGCCTTCACACACTACAACATCAACCAGAGCCGCTTCCAGCCGCCGCACGTGCACATGTGAGTCTCACCTCTCCACTGTTCCACGTTCTGCAGCAGGAAATCACAATCTACTTTATTGACCAAGTTGCCATGACAACAAGGAATTGGGTTTGGACCGACTCCGCCTTTTTTTGCAAATGACATACACTTATATGCATTACGATAATTATTCTTTTAATATCATTTAAGCGATTCTATATACCGTCACTGAGCAGAAATTGTCTTTACTGTCATGCAAATTAAAAATTGGGGCCGTTCTTTGAAACTGTTTAAACTTCGTTAAGCTTCATTCTTTACATTGCTCATTTTATTTTAGAATCTGAATCAGAACCAGAAAACTTTACTGGCCAAGTTGCGATGACAATAAGGAATTGGGTTTGAACCGACTCCGTCTTTTCTTTTTTTTTTTCAGTTATTGCTCGTGCGTTAGACTGTGTGTCCGGTGGAGTTCAGCTCAAACACTATATTGAGAGCGTTAAAACTCGCCTTACAAATGCTCAGAACTTGAACTTGAACTTGCACATGTCTATGAAAATGTTTTACTAATCTACGTACGATTCCGTTTTGTAAGATTTCTGTTCCAATTCAAATTTTTGTTTGTCACATACGTATTATAGGTGGTACAACAGAATAGAAATACGATAAAAAACAATGGATATAAAAATAAAACATGAAATATGAATAAAATAACAAATTTTATTAGTGCAAGATAATAATACAAATACAAATAACGGAGAAATAGCAAAAGTACAAAAAGTGCGTAAAATGCTCAATCGTACAAAAAAGTGACTCCAGAACGGTTTTAAGTGTTGTAAAATTTTGTATGTGACATGAATCGGCGTCCGAAGCTGAGATGGCGATGAACAAAAGAATCAAAAATTAATCTCTCTCCATTCACCAACTGTCATCTCTTTTCATCCATCCATCATCCATCTCAGTCCATCAATCTGTTTATTTAAAAAAGAAAAGAGTCTAGTGTGTTTACTGACTGTCTCGCTGTCTAGTAAGTTGCTTTATATAGTCGTGTGTGTGTGTGTGTGTGTGTGTAACATCTGCTGTGCCTTCTCAGACAAATTGCTTCACTCGCTCCTCTTTGTAGAAAAGCGTCTGCCAAACGAGTGTAAAGTAAAGTTTATTAATTTCTCTCCATCTACCAGTTCATCCATTTAATGCAACAACCACACAGTTGCACGTTTTACTGCCATTATTTATTTGTATCTTGTTTATTTCTCTTGCACTATTTTTAACTATTACTTTATTTAATAGTTTTAACTGTTACTTTAATAAAATGGCGTTGTTTTTTAAATCACCCTGTCATCACTGTTGTTTTTCCAATTGGATGGATAGTGTCATTCATTCATTCATTCTTTCATTTATCTAACAAACTCTCTCTGTCTATCTCTCCAATTTTTCCCATTATTTACCCATCCCTCCATCCATACGTCTGTCACTTTTTACTAATCTATCTCACCATCTCTCAATCTACAAATCAGTGTTTGCGTCTCGCTCTCTCCGGTCAGTCTGAGATGTGCAGATGGACGTTAGGTGTTTGTGTTTGATGTCACGTGACTCTTTAATGGCTGAGGTGCGGCGGCGGATGTTGGCGACTGATGAAGATTAAACGCGCAGCATCGTTATTTAACGCCGCGGCTGTTTGCATCGCCCGCGTCGCTTCTTGCTTCTTTCTCTCTAATCACTGCGGCCGGTGCAGCAGTGTGTTCTGGGAAAGCTGAGGCTTGTTTAGATTGGAGCGATAATGATGGTGTTTACCACACACACACACACACACACACACACACACACACACACACACACACACACACAACTGTGCATTCGCTTTGAAGAGACGGCTGAAGTTTTCCACGCGTCTTTTTTTCTGCATTATTTGGGATTTCAGGCCAAAAGTTTTCTTGAAAGAGAATGTTCTATCAGTCAGAAGACCAGTCACGTCGACAACAAGCGCCTTTCAAATGCTCTCGCCATCTTGGCTATTCACAATACACATGGAATATAAATGTTCCATGATATAATTCATGGAGTTATCGTGCAATTATCGTGGGATAATATCCAATATATCAAACATATCGAGTGTAATGTTTGTGCAATCCTGTTCTGTTTGTGTTTCATAACAAACCACTATTTGTTTTATTATGTAAATATTTTCGTTACTTTTTTTTTTGTGTTTTGTGTGTCTACTTTTATTTCTAATTTAATTTGATATTCTAATTTAATATTTCTTGCGTTTCTTTTGGAGCAAGAGGGGAGAGAAGACCGAGTCGGAGCAGATCTAATTCCTTGTTTGTCATGTACACACTTGGCCAACAAAGCGGATTGTGATTCTGGTTTCAGCATCAGTGTTGTGTAATTACAGCGGAATAGCGCGAGCGTTCCACTTCTCAGCGAATCGAAGGTTTCCACCAGTATTTCTCTCGCCTCACACACTGCGTTTACGTCTTCGCTTACACACTTTCACCTGTAGTTCAAGTTCAAGTTCAGTGCTTTTTAAAAGCGTTTTTTTTATTTTATTTTATTTTGTAGATTGTTGTATTTTATTCATTGTTGTTAAGATTATGACTGACCAGTGAGCAAGCAACACATGCGACAGTGGCCAGATTAAAAAAACCTCTCTCTGACGGAATGTGATGAAAAAAAACCCTATAGCGAGAATCCGGCTTGACTATCGTGTTTATATATGTTTAACATGTTTATTAGCAAAAAACTTTAAACATTTGTATACAGGCAATGTCAAGTTCAAGCAGTTTTGCCTAAATCACGTTTTTGAGAAGATCAAGCAAACTTACTTGACTTTTGAAATCATCGTTTAATATTGAAATTCGTATTAAATCTTATGAAAATACTGATCAAGATCAAGTTAAATACAAAACATTGTAAATAGTTGTTGTTTATTTATAATGTGTTTCAGAACTGTGTCTGAACTCAAACATAGCAATTAAATAAAGCAATAAAACACATTTTTACAATATAGCATTGAATAACAATTACAAAAACCAAGTTAAAACAACGTAGCTTTAAACAAGTTAAACGTTCTGACTGCAGTGTGTGTTAATGTGATGTGTGTGTGTGTGTGTGTTAAGTTGTGTTTGTGTTGTGGTCCGCACCCGCTGCTTTTGTCTCCAGACGAGGTGAAATCGCTCTCGGTTTTTTTTTTCATTATTGGACTCTAATCGTTTTTTTTTTTCTCTCCTCCTTTTGGCCTCGTTAAATTTCCAACCTCTGAATAATTGAAACGCTCATAATAGTGTGAAGCGTTTAAGGATTTCTACTGCGAGTTCCTTTCACGGGGACGACCACGGCGCTTGTGCAGTAACAAAAAGCACTTTGTGTCGCTTTGAATCCCGTGTGTTTTTCTTCTGCTGGTCGATGGTTTGTCGTTCAAGGCCTTCGCTTCTGTGGGATGAAGATCTGTTCTTTAATCCTGCTTCTGTTCCTCTAGTAGCAGCTTTACTCTCGGAAATCATTCTCACTACTCGAGAGAGAGAGAGAGAGAGAGAGAGAGAGAGAGAGAGAGAGAGAGAGAGAGAGAGAGAGAGAGAGAGAGAG
>MU204300.1:443335-465334 GCA_017309775.1 Paedocypris sp. Pulau Singkep | reverse complement strand
TCTCTCTCTCTCTCTCTCTTTCTCTCTCTCTCTCTCTGTCTCTCTCTCTGCAGGACGCCGTGGTTTAATGGCTGGGGTTTTAATCTTCCTCGTGGACAGAGTCTCCTGGAGAAGTGGAATCTGGTCCCTGAAGGTGTCGACATCCTCATGACTCACGGACCGCCGCTCGGTGAGGAACACACACTGATGCCTTTTACGCTGTTCTTTATCGACTCTTGAATTCTATCTATTTTGTTTAGCGCTTGCGTCATTGTCAAACTGTAATCGTCATCAGTGTTAATTTCGTTGATGAATTATTTTCCTCATCCTGTTCGTCAACGACACTTTCCCCCTGATGAACACAGAACGAGAGCTAAATAAAAATCCCGTTTAGGAACAAAACAGTGACTTAAATGAAGATGTTAAAAGTGTCCAATAACCTGCTTAAAGTGTCCCATGTAAAGTGCTTTGTAGTTATTACTACTAGTTTTAAACAGATCTAGTTAACACTTCTATTATGTTCAGGTCAAATTGACCCGTTTTTAAAGTTTAAAAATATTTTTAATATTTTAAGTATTTTTTAGTATTTTTTGTTACTTTGAAACTTCTTCTGCTTGGCTTATTTGGTGTAATTATCATAGAAATATATAATGATTCAGTTGTACCATCACGCTACATGTTTATGTTAATAAGATACATTTTGGGTCAAATTGACCCGTGTTAAAAGTTAAAAAATAAAAATAAAATACTTAAATGTATTTTTTCCACTTTGTAACTTCTCCTGCTTGTCTCAGTGTAATCTACATATAAACAAAAAACGGCTCAGTTGACATATTTGTAACATCCGCTACATGTTTGTTACAATGATAATGTTCAGGTCAATTTGACCCTTCAGACAAAATAAGATCAAATACTATTTGTTTCTTTGCAACAATGAGACACACACACACACACACAGACACACACACTTGTGTCTTGGGGAACTTTTTGGTTTCGGACACTTATATACATAATTAAAGTCCGCAGTCAAATTGAACCGTGAACATTATTAATGCTCCTGAAACACAATAAGGGTTAGGATGAACGATGAAAATAAAAATCACGATTTTTTTTTTCAACAATTTTGGCAATGGTGATTTTGACAGAATGACAGAGACGTTTTTATTACGCCAGTCTATTAGTTTTTGATCTTGCTGGTTTGCGCGTGTTACCCACACAAAACATTTTTTTTTTAAATTCCACTGGTAATATTAGAGTGTTTTAGCAAACCGTGTGTTTTTTAACGACTTTGCGTTTGCGGCACTTGAAGTTTCTCTGGTAGTTTTGTGGACTGGTGGGATCTTGGCTAGGTCTTATTTTCCGTGTGTGGGGCGTGTGCGCAGGCTTCAGGGACTGGGTTCCTAAGGAGCTTCAGCGAGTGGGCTGTGTGGAGCTGCTGAACACGGTGCAGAGGCGAGTGCGGCCCAAACTACACGTGTTCGGAGGGATTCACGAAGGTGGGTGACATCACCAGCCCCGCCCAGTGCCGTCTTTGGGGTTTCAAATAGGCCCTAGGTCTTATTTTCAGGGTCGGGCTTCAAAAGCTTGTTGGCACGTACAGTGTTACACCGACTTACGAAATTAATTTTCGGGACTTTCGTTAACTGAGCCGCATTTCACACGCCATCTTGAAATGACGTCATGCAAATCCCAGAGACTTCTGTAATCTCGCCGTTCTCTCTCTCTCTCTCTCTCTCTCTCTCTCTCTCTCTCTCTCTCTCTCTCTGAGACAGATAGACTGATAGACTGATAGATAGATAGATAGATAGATAGATAGATAGATAGATAGATAGATAGATAGATAGATAGATAGATAGATATTCGTGATTCTGTTTGATTAATCGCGATTCTGTTCGATTGATTGTGGTTGATTGCGATTAATCGTGATTATGTTCAATTGATTGTGATTCTGTTTGATTAATCGTGATTCTGTTCGATTAATCACGAGTATGTTCGATTAATCGTGGTTAATTGTGATTAATAGCGATTCCGTTTGATTAATTGTGATTCTATTTGATTAATCGTGATTAATCACGATAAAAATTAGATTTTTGCCACAATCGCCCCGCCCTACGCCTTACACGCCTGCTACTCGCCATGAGTGTCCCACATGATGCGGTTTGTGTTCTCGCGTGCAGGTTACGGCATCATGACGGACGGCTACACCACCTTCATCAACGCCTCCACCTGCACGCTCAGCTTCCAGCCCACCAACCCGCCCATCGTGTTCGACCTGCCCAACCCCAGCAGCTCGTGAGAGGACGAGACCTCGCTCGCCGCCCGTAAACGAAGCTCTGTGAATTTGTACAATGTTCTCGGCGTCGGATCGTACGTCGCTCTCCGGGATGAAAGGCCTTAAACTCGCTTCACGCTCCCCCTTCGCTCCGCTCGCTAACAGGAAGCGGCGTATTTATTGTTTGGGAATGGGAAAACCGCGTTGAAACTGGTGTATAATTGGGAAAATGTCTTAAGAAGCGGCGTATATCTCTGTGTGTGTGTGTGTGTGTGTGTGTGTGCTGTAAGATCTTTAACCCTGTGTTTGTTCTGCGCCTCGTCTAGCTCGTGAAACACCGCCAGCGTTTGATCCCGCCCACCCCGCTGATGGGCGGCGGCTTGTACAGTTGCACTCATGTCGCCAGCCTCTCTCTGGTTTTTCCCGCCGCTCTGTCGTTCTCTCTCCGTCTTTTCTTTTTCTCCCGGAAGATTCCTGAATCTTCGTTGGTATTTAGTTGCCTTTATATGCAAATAAAATTGCAGGATTTTTACTTCTACAGTTTCTCTTCTGTTCGTTTGATGCTGATTCGTCGAGGGTTAACACTGCCATCTAGTGGAAGGCCAAACTCGTTACAGGAGGGTCACGTGACTATTTTGCCTCCAGGTGGCGCCAGAGCTGCTAACGATTTTTCCTCAAGCTCCTCCCACACTCAGAGCCAATCAGTAAGGGTCTCTCACGTGAAGCTTGTGCCAGAAGTTTAAATGAAAGAAAAATGAAACGCGTGAAAAAATCTGAAGCGAAAAAAAAACGTTTTGAAACTTTGAAAGAAAAAAAAGTTTAAAACGAAAATGTAAAGATTGCGAGCGGAAAATAAACGGCAGATGTAAAGGTGACGCGTTTTTGTTCGATTCTCAGAAATGTACGCGTGGTTTTTTTTGCCACTCATCTGATTCCATAAAAACCTTTGAACGTAAAGATTACAATCTCAGCAGCCAATCGTTTCAAAGGTAAAGAGCGTTTTCTGAGCGTCAGATATTTTGATTTGTTCTCGTTTGACAGTTTCAGCATCAAATCTGGTGCATTTAATACGTACACACACACACACACTCACACACACACACACTCACACACACACACACACACCTGATCACGTTGAGCGTCTGTGCAACACACGTAAAACCACGGATCATGTCGTTCAGAACAAGAGTGTGTGTGTGTGTGTGTGTGTGTGTGTGTGTGTGTGTGTGTGTGTGTTATTAACTATCAGCCGTTTGCACGCGTTGTAATGGGAATTGACATTCTGCTAATTAGAGAACACAGAGCAGAACTAATTCCTGATGGGCGAGCGACAGCACTTTACTCTCTCTCTCTCTCTCTCTCTCTCTCTCTCTAGTCCTGTCTCTCTCTTTCTTTCACACACACACACACACACACACACACACGCGGGGGGGGGGGTTATTAATGGTTTCAATGACTGGAAAATTGACTACAAAGTAACAGTTTATTAGGGAAGTTTTAATAAAATGTGTATTTCATGAACTGCAACATTATTGTGTGTGTGTGTGTGTGTGTGTGTGTGTGTGTGTGTGTGTGTGTGAGAACGTAAATGAAATGTTGTGCTGTTTGTTGAGGGTGAAAACACTCGACATTCTTCATCTCCAGGTCGAGACAAAAGGCCTTCAAGTATCGATTCTGACGTCCAGGCAAAATGCCCAGAATTCCGTGCGTGAACACACACACACACACACAATCGATCACACAATGAGACTAAGTATTTTCTTCAGTATCAAACGTTCACAAGCTTCTGTCACACACACACACACACACACTCGATTATAACGTGAATAATTGACGAGATGAATAATGATGATGAGCGGCTGGATTAATGAGCTGAGACTTTATAACGAGATCTTTCTCTCCATCAGAACGACTGCATCACGGACTTCCTGCTGATGCCCCGTGTCGTCATGTCTGACCTTCTGACCCCTGAGGTCACCGGGTCACACTATGCGTGCGCGCGCGCGGTGTGTGTGTGTGTGTTCAGACAGTCATAGGAGAACCACAGATTGATTCGCAGGCCCGGGATCTGTGAGATGATGAATCTCTTTATGTTAATATTGTATATATGTTATTATTTATGTATCGAAACATCTGAGCTGGAGGAAATCGCTTGTGCACAGCGCCATCTGCTGGACGGATGTTAAAACAGTTTGATACATCAAAAAATGTGTCTGTGGGTAAATGTGTCATAAGTATTTTATGTAGTAAATACATCTGTTCTTTATTTAAATACATATATGCATTATTATGTACATAAATCGTGTCTGACGTTGTTTGCACATAACGGCACAAATCCAAACAGATGTACTGTATTTTTATGATAACCATCGCAAACCCTCGTGAGATGTAAAAACTTTACAAAACCTCCGTGCTGGAGTCTGAACTTGATTTTCTTGTAAAACCGGTGAAATGATTCGCAACGTTTGTGCAAGAACTCGATGGCGAGATAAACGGCCTCGTTTCACCGGCGGTCCAGTCCGGAAGTCCAAACTAGGCTCGGCCTGAAACGTCACCGCGCCGCGACGTCCAATCAGAGCTCGCGATCCGACAGCCGTATCCAGGAAGTGTAAAATGCGCCGAATATTTTCTCCTCGGCTGCTGTAAATATACGTTTTGTTTATCAGTTCTGTAAATAAAAAAAATAAATAAATAAATAAATGAAAGCGATGGACTGGAGCGGGGGAGACGGAGTAAGTGCTTTAAGTATTTTTCAAACTATATTTTCCACGTTAGACGGAGCTGAACATCTGTGGAGTTAGCTTAGCATCTTTAGCTAACGTTCACCTGTCCGTGTTCTGCATGGTTTATAATCAACCGACGAACAATATAATCGGGCACTTTGTAGATAGTCGCGTGATTAGAACCTTATTATTGTGGCGTTTGTGTTATCATACTTCAATTCGGTTGAATCTTGCAACCATCTTTGTCAATTATCCTCATCATTAAGTGATCAGAAGATCAAACACGACAGCGATCGATTATAATGTCAAACGGACAGTTTTAATTAAGTATTAATTGTAAAAGTAAGTAAATTTTAGTCAAACTTAAGTAAAAGCACTTTATCAGCCAGTTCCAGCTCAGTCAGGTGACCCGTTCGAGTTTGTGTTGTTGAGCAATGAGCAAACCCCACCCTCTCTGACGTCACGCTTTCAGTGCCACTCCCACAGTCACGTGGGCGACGGTTGCCATGGTCACGGCCTGATGGTCCCGGGACCCCTGGATCCGCCCCAGCAGCCCAGGAAGTTCTCGCAGGCGGAGGACAGCAGCTCCTGGGACATCGTGAAGGCCACACAGTGAGGGCGTGGCCGGGCCGGGGCGTGGCTGGGGGGCGGCGCCCGCTGACCGCTGTGATGCGTGCAGGTTCGGAGCTCTGGAGCGCTGTAAGGAGCTGATTGAGGCCGGACACGACGTCCAGCAGCCCGACAAGGAGAACGTCACGCTGCTGCACTGGGCCGCCATCAACAACCGCGCAGACGTCGTCAAGTGAGGGCGGGGCCGGGAGGGCGGAGACTAGGGCTGCACCCTTATGAGAAAAAAACCACCTGCGACTTTTTTGACAAATATTGTGATTGGTTTTTGCGTTTTTAAGTGCACAAAACAAACATTATGAATAAAATATAGTCCACTTTACAACACAGAGGGTTAAATAAACTACGTACGAAGTAATGAGATTGTTTGATGCTTTGTGATTCATAAATACAGTAGCTGAACCTTAATACCAAAGAATAAGAAGGGATAATAACCACTTGGTCATTTCTTTTTTAATTTAACAGTCTGAAACACAGAAAAATAGAAAATGATTTATTTTAATGTGAAATTAAATCAGACAATGTTGTCACGGACAGAAAATGAAAAAGTGAACAATCTTTATTAAAACATATTTTAAAATGTTTTCATGTAATTAACAGGCAAAATGGAAATTACACGACTTGAAACATTGTAAAAAGTGAACAATCACCAAACATAAAACATTAGTATGATATATTTATTGTTATTACTAATATTAGTGTGATTTTTAAGATGCTGGTATGAATGAGTTGTGTTTTTTCTAGATCGACACAGACACATTTTACACTTTCAGTCTTTTGCTCCACGTGGTTGATTGCGAAACCAAAAAAAGCTCCAAATAGCTGAAGTATTAAATATTTTAATCATAAATTTTGCATAAAACTTTGTCTTGTTGTCATTTCTGATTGGTCAGCAAACCAGGAACGTAAGATTCGACAATTTTGATTGGCTAATAGGCGTGTCACTCAAAGGTCAGAGGCGGGGTTTAATAATCCTGGTAAACCGCGACATCGTTTGGATAAAGGTTAATGGAGCAGCCCTAGCCGTGACCCCTGACCCCTGACCCCCCGCTGGTGTGTGACAGGTACTACATCTCCAAGGGCGCGGTGGTGGACGAGCTGGGCGGAGACCTGAACTCCACCCCTCTGCACTGGGCCATTCGGTGAGTCCCGCCCCCTTCCCGCTGAGGAGGCGGAGTGGTGACTGACGGGCGCTGCTCTCAGACAGGGTCACCTGGCCATGGTGATCCAGCTGATGCGCTACGGCGCCGACCCGCTGCTGGCGGATGGCGAGGGCTACCGCGGGCTTCACCTGGCTCTGCTCTTCCAGCACATGCCCATCGCTGCCTACCTGATGGCTAAAGGACAGGTGTGTGTGCCACGCCCAAGCTCCGCCCCCTGCTGGAGGAGTGACGCGTGTCTCTGTGCTCGTGACAGGAAGTGGATTCTCCAGACGTCAACGGGCAGACGCCATTAATGCTGGCGGCACAGAAGATCATCGGGTGAGTTCCAGCGCCTGAGACACGCAGAATATCGATAATAATCACATTTTTCAGGGGAAACCTGTTATTATATTTCACTGCAGACACTGTATATTAGTGTGTAGGGCGGGGCAATTCTGCCAAAAATCACAAATCTGGATGAATTGGGCAATTTATCACGGTTACGATTAATGAACGATTTGTTTGTTCGTTTGTTCATTTATTTATTTCCTCATAGTTCACTGACACGATTTAATAATAATAATAAAAATTATCATTATTATTATTTTCCCTTATAGTTCACTGACACGTTTTGTACAAGAAATATGCACACATTGAAAGTGAGAGATTTTTGAACAAAGTGTGACTTACTTGATTTTAAAGTAATTGACTAATGACGGAAATTAACCAAACAATCACTCCATTCTTATCTAGAAAAATAATATCAATATCAAACAAATAAATCACTTGCACATTTGTGAACAGAACAAATAATTTTTTTATATTTTCCCATTTACGTGGAAAATTATCAGTTCTCTTCTAATAAAATAGCGTATTATTTTTTAATGAGATTTTCAGCGTGCTGTTTCATATCCTGTGCATTCCTCTCTGTTTGTCTTCTCTCTGTTTTTCACTCTAAGAAGCGGTCACATGACGCCTGTAGCGATGTTTCCACCTGAACTGAAGATGTTACACACGGGTTGCGTTACCTTTGCGCGTTGCGTTTTGTTTGAACACAGTCGAGCGGCTCGTGTTGTGCATCTCGCTGGGTCACGTGACTCCACACGCAGAAGTTTTCTTAAAGGGACAGTGATTGAAATAATCGAGCTGGGAATATTTCAGCGATTAGATGTTTTGATTCGTTCAACCTCTCCGCTGGTCCGGCGTGACGTTAGTTTTCTCCCCGCAGGCCGGAGCCCACCAACTTCCTGCTGAAGTGCCACGCCTCGGTGAACGCGGTGGACAAGCTGAGCGGGAACTCTCCTCTGCACTGCGCCGTGCTGGCCGGGAACGTGGACGCGGCTCACATCCTGCTGGAGGCGGGGGCCAGTGTCGACCTGCAGAACGCCAGCGTCAGTCTCCCCGCCACACCACGCCCCCCCGCCACGCCCCTCTGAAGCCCGTGTGTGTGTGTGTGTGTGTTTCAGGGTCACACGCCCGTCGACCTGGCGCAGCAGGTTCACAGTCCTCTGCTCGTCCACATGCTGGGCGTGGTGAAGGCGGAGCGCATCAATGCCAGCTCCACCTGCCTCAAGCTCCTGCTCCGCTACAAGGTACCGCCCCCGCCCGCGTCACTCCACATCACACGCATCACTCTAGATCACCCACATTATCCTAGATCACTCTAGATCACCTCATCACTCTATATCACCCGTACCACCCTAGATCACACTAGATCACATGCACCACCCTAGATCACCCTAGATAACTGTAGATTACCCTAGATCACCCTTGATCACACTAGATCACTCTATCACCCGCACCACCCTCAATCACTCTAGATCACTCTCGATCACCCGCACCACCTTAGATCACACTATATAACTCTAGATCACTCTAAATCACCTGCATCACTCTAGATCACGCTATATCACTCTATTATTCGCACCACCCTCGATCACTCTTGATCACCATAGATCACCAGCACCACCTTAGATCACTCTAGATCACACTAAATAACTCTAGATCACCCTTGATCACTCTAGATCACACTAGATCACTCTAGATTACACTGGATCACTATATCACCCGCACCACCCTCGATCACTCTAGATAACTCTACATCACTAGAAACTTCTAGAGCACCCGTGTCACTCTAGTCCACCGGCGTCCCTGAGTTGTGTGAGCGGTGTGTTTCAGGTGTACGTGCAGTGTGTGTTCAGCGTGCTGGTGGTGGGCGCGGTGGGCGGGGTCCTGGACATGAAGACGGAGTCGTGGCTGCTGAAGGGCGTGCTGCTGGCCTGCGTCATGACTGCCGTCAACCTCACGGCCAGGTGCCGCTTCACACACACACACACACACACACACACACACTCAGAGCGTCCGACCGCCTCACGCACGTGTGTGTGTGTGTGTGTGTTTCAGGCGTCTGACCAACGCGGCCGTCCAGTCTCTGATCCCCTCCACCAGCCTCATGGCCGCCGTCTTCTGGATGCTGGTCACCTGGGGCCTGTGGTTTCTGCCTGATATCCTTCACCAGTTCTGCTTCAGAGTACCAGACCACCACACTTGAGTAAAAGGAGGGATACTTCATGTATAAGTTACCCCAATGCAAGTTAAAAAAAAGACATGAGTCCATGTAGCAAAGTGTCAAATTTTCAAAGTACTTAGTATTTTTCAAAGATCAAAGTATTTTACTCATACTGAATTCAGGCAAAAAAAACAACTTTATTTTTCATTAAAATTAATTACAATTATTTTATGAGAGCTCTTCATAAGGTTTTATTTTCTATTACGTAGCACCTCAATGTTTTAAAAATGGTACAACAAAATAACAACAAAATAAGCAAAAAGAACAAAATGCCAGTCTCGATCAAACTCAAATGTGCAAAAAAATAAAACAAAATCCGATCTGACTTTGATGTCAGATATCTTCACAGAGGGGATGAATATTTTTATTCATCTTCAAAAAAAAGCTGGTAACATTACAGTTACATGTTATACATTACAATACGTTATCACCTCGTCCGCCCAAGAAATTAACCGCGGTATAAATCACTTACTGCAACACAATGTAAGTGTCCATTCAAATGTGGTGGAGTGAAAAGTACAGATACTCAAATGTAGTTGATTAGAGAGTAAAAGTACAAGTACAAAGTAGCCCAAAACATACATTACTTAAGTAAAGTAGCCAAGTCCATTTACTCAAGTATTTTCAAGTATTTCATGATGAGTGTGGATTAAATTTGACGTTTTCTCCGTCAAATCTATCGAGATGAATTTGTTGTATAATTTCTGTTTGAGCTCACTGTTTTATTTTTAGTTTAATTTAGTTGATTTGAGTGCGTGTGGCTTTAAGCATTAGCTGAGGTGTGGCGCCCCCTCCTGGTGGCCGTCACAAACAACACTTCTCCCGAGTGTTTACCTTTAACGCGGCTGTGATCACATGACCCGAGCGCCACGGTCCAGATCCTGTTCACGCTCAACGTCACGGCGCTGCTGTATTATTACCTGCGTACCTGCAGGACCGACCCCGGCATCGTCATGGCAACCGAGGAGGAAAAGAAAAAGGTAGAGCGTGTGTGTGTGTGTGTGTGTGTGTGTGTGTGTGTGTAAGTGACTTCCTGTTTGCTGCAGAACATCGTGGTTCTGGCGGAGGCGGGCTGTCTGGACCCGCGGATCTTCTGCACGTCCTGTATGGTACGTGACACGCCCCCTTCTGTGACTCCGCCCTTCACGCGCTTTTCTTCACAGATGAGGAAGCCGATGAGAGCCAATCACTGCTTTTTCTGTAACGCGTGTGTGGCCAAGCAGGACCATCACTCTGTCTGGATCAACGGCTGCATAGGTGACACACACGCACGCACACACACACACTCACACACACACGCTGTTAACTCTTAAACCCCGCCTCCTCAGGAGCCAGGAACCACGCCTTCTTCGTGCTCTTCCTGCTGGCGCTGAACTTCCTGTGCATGTGGATGTTCTACGGCAGCATCATGTGTGAGTGTCGCGCGTGTCGGTCGGCTGTGCCCGCGCGTGACGTGTGTGTGTGTGTGTGCGCAGACTGGTCCACACACTGCCCGCTGCACTACTCTCAGGACGGCGTCTGGGTGAGTGTGGGCGTGCTGATGGGCTGCTCACCCTGGGTGCTCTACATCTTCACCTTCACCTTCCTCACCACGTCCTGGGCCTCCATCCTCCTGCTTCTGCAGCTGTACCAGGTCAGAACCCCTCGCCCTGGCCCCGCCTCCTCAGCCCTCTTCACCCCGCCTCCTCAGCCCTCTTCACCACGCCTCCTCAGCCCTCTCCACCCCGCCTCCTCAGCCCTCTCCACCCCTCCTCCTCAGCCCTCTCCACCCCGCCTCCTCAGCCCTCTCATACATCTCCACCAACATCTTCAACAACTTTTTTTTTTTGATTCAAGTTATTTGCAGTTGAAAAGAAACTGCATCAACATGGTGAAACTAATTAACTTAAAGTACATTTTTATTTAAAAAGAAACGCACGCGTTAACGCGTTAACTTTGACAGCACGACTTAAAACCCATACACAGTATGTACTACACACACAATTGCGTTACAGAAGAGGAAACATTTATTGTAAAACATCAGCTGTTCAGAATCACTTCAAGCTATTTTTTTGAATGTTCTCCGCTCAGATTGCGTTTCTCGGCCTGACGTCGGTGGAGCGAGCGAACCTGACCTTCAGACAGCGGCGACTCCCTCACGCCGTCTCTCTCCGGCAGAACCCCTTCAAGTGAGTGCGTGCTCCCGCCCCCTAACCCCCACAGCCAATCAGAGCTCAGCGCTCCTCTCCTTCAGTCTCGGGGTGGTGAGGAACCTGGTGAACTTCTTCCAGTGGCGCTGCTGCGGGCTGTGTAAGCCGCTGGTGCTGGACTGGACTCAGCAGCATCCCATGGGCCTGAGCCGCGATCACCCCGGCTTCCGCGGCCTGGACGCCGTCTGACACGCCCCGCCCCGCCCCGCCCTGCCCCGCCCGTGCCTTCCTTTTACAACGCCCGGAGCTTTTCTACGAAGGTGAGGTTCCCGCCTCGCCGTGTTTTTAAAGGGAAGCGCCACAGAGACCCTGAGGAGACAGAGACTTCTTTCTTTTATTAAGAACGAGTGCGAGTGGAAGTCCACGGATCTTCTCCACACTCTTACTGTAAAATATGGGATTCGTGTAAAAATGGATTTGATTCTTTTTTTTTTTTTTTACATGTTTAATTTGTTTTATTTTTACATGTTTAATTTGTTTTATATTAGGTTTGTTCTCTGCAGCTTGTTGTGCTTTTCTTTTTTTTTTTTTTACCTCACATGGGAAACGTGCTGCTCTTGATTCTGTGCTGGAATAAATCTCACTTCTTTTCTAATCCGACACTGTCGTTTATGTGTTTGGTTTTCATTGTTTGTTCTAATGTGTAGGGGAGTGAACAGTTTGAATGATTGAAAGCCTTCCCTCTATCAAAATAAAAGTCACAATAATAAAGGATAATAGTCGCTGCTGAAGTGCGTAAGAGAAAGCTGTATACAAGCTCATTTTCAATATTAGATTTAATGCTAAATTAATACTGGTTTAGATATTGAACCCCATAATATCGATATTTGGACTTTTGGATCTATTTGATATCGACAATATGGTGGTTATTAAGGATCTTTTCCACATTCTTACTGTAAAATGTGTGATTCGTGTTTGTGCAGATTCGGAGCAATCATGGATTTTTTAAATGGATTTCATTCTCCCTTTTTTTAGATGTTTAGTTTGTTTTATATTAAGATTGTTCTCTTTGGCTTTTTTGTTTTTTTTACTTCACAAATCTGTAGGTGAGTGAAAAAATCTGAATGATTGACAGGTCCACCCTCCCTCTATCAAAATAAAACTCACAATAATAAATAACAAAAGTGTGAAGGCCAGAGATCTTCTGCTTTCTTTGTTCCTCCGTGTTCTAGCGAGTTTGTTAGTGTGAAAGTAAGAACCGTGTCACTTACTCAATCACTTCAGTAATGTTACGACATAGTTTAAATGTCCTTATAGTTGCTCGATCTGATTGGCTGATAATTAACGGGTAAGCTTTAACCCCTCACTATCCCACAATGTGCATTTGAAATGTATTTTGATCCGTAAATGACTTTTATTTTGACAGATGGGGGCGGGCTTTTAATAATTAAGATGGCCGCCACTCACCTGGAGCATGTGACTGAACGACAAGTGTTTGCTGCTTCATGATCTGGGATTATTATTTCTTTTTTGAATGTTTGGAGCGCGTTTGCCTGTTATTCTGTCTGCTCATCATCATCATCATCATCCTTCTAAAACAAGTACAAGTCAAACTTTATTTAAAAGCTTGTCAGGAAACAGTCGTGCGGCTGTTCTCATTGGTTGACGGCGTCTTCCTCCGCGAAGCCGAGGTTCCCCAGGCCACGCCCCTTCGGACCAAAGTTCTTGGCGTAGCAAACTGAAACACACACACACACACACGGGCGCGCGCACACGTCACGGACCAATCAGCAGCGGGCTGGCGTCGCGCGTCAGACTCGAACCTTTGCAGTAGAGCTCTCCGTCCTTGTCCGTGACGGTGGTGGATTCCAGGCTCTTGCCGCACAGCAGACACCGGAAGCAGCTCTTGTGCCACGGCTGCGGAACCGGAAACGGTGGGTGTAAATCATTTTACAAAACATTTACAACTGCTGCAAAATGATATATAGATCCGATGCCAAGTTTCTGGTTTTTAGCACATGATATAAATCGCATTTACTTTCTTGCAAGTGGGGATCACGGATATAAACTCAACACACAACCTGCAGGGACATTACAAGAATAACTGATATAATTAAGAACAGGAAAGTTTTTAAAAACGCGCAGGCTAAACAATAATATAGAAAGGAAAAGCCTAGTGACCGAGAACTGTTGATCATCCTGTTTCAAACTACTTTTTTGTTAAAAAACTTTTTTATAAATAAAATGTATTATCCCTTCGTTTATTGTCGCTCTCTGCCGCTGCTGGGTCACGTGATGGCAGAGCAGGGAGGCGTGTCCAATGTGCGTGACGTGCGAAAGCGATGTATACAAGCTCATTTAAAAAGAAAAAACAAGACATTTTTCATTTTAGATTTCATGCGAAATTAATACAATCACTGGTTTAGAAAAATAAACACCAACATATTTATATTTTGACTTTATATCGGGATTTATATCGATTATTTAATAATTTTTGAAACTTTTTTTGTTGTTAATTTTTTTTTGTTTTTAAGTTTTTGTTTTGGGGAAACTTTATTTTGAAAAACCCACGTCACTCGCGTAATGTTGTGTCGCTTAAAGGAGAAAGGAACGAGTAAAAAGGAAAATGAACGCATGGTAATTATCGTTTATTAAAAGTTTGATAAAAAATGTAGCGTGCACAAGGTTAGTCGATATAATTTGTGGTTTTGTGTCCATTTGTATTTATTCTGTTATTTAAGTGTTGTATTTCCGTTTATTTTAGCTCTTACGGTGGTTAATTTTTCTTTTTAAATAAACGAAGAAAACCCATCAGTGCAATCTTGACCATCCATTGGGGGGTATTTAAGGATCTCATTACCTTATTATATTGTTATTATATTGTTATTATATCGTGATCTCGTACCTTCCCGGCTCCGACCACCTTCTCGGCGGCGAACACGGCTGTGGTGCAGCGGGCACAGCGCTCCGAGCCGCCGGGCTTCTGCGCGAACCTCCCCGGGTGAGACTGCGCGGCGGCCGGACGCGGAGCTTTGGCTCTGTGCAGGAGAAGTGTTTCTTCTTTAAGAATTCAATTCAAGCACCTTAAAAGCAACACAACTTGGCCAAAGTGCACGACCAATAAAACAATCGTATAAAAGATAAAAAAAAATACAAACGTAAAATTAACGAGTTTTTATAAACAGATTTTTATAAACAGAGAAGAAAAAACTGATCATAAATGACTGGTTTTTGATTTACTAGTGTGAACACATTCTGATTATGATTGACTCTCTCTCTTTCTCTCCTTCCCTCTTTCTCTCTCTCTCTCTCTCTCTCTCTCTCTCTCTCTCTCTCTCACACACACACACACACACACACACACACACACAAGATTGAATATTTGAAGTATTTTATGCACTTCACTCAGTGCTTTGTTTTCCACTGTTTGACGTCTTTTTATAACTTTAAAACGCGAGGAAAAATCCAAAGTAGTTTAATTTTACGCTGTCTGTTTCTTGTAGCTTAATGTTCAGTGTGATGCGGGTGTGTCACTCACTCACCCCGGAGGCTGGAGCTCGTCCCCCGGGTCAGAACCAGAACCCTCCGCGCCCGCGCTCGCCCCCTGACCGTGTCCGTAACCTTTCGGCCCGTATTTCTTTCCGTAGCAGGATTTACAGTAAATCTCGGACTCATGAGCTGCGACCGTCGTGCTGTCCAGACCTTTACGACACACCACTGCAGACAGACCGACAGAAGATGTTCTAGCGTCCGTTAATGTCGTTTATTTTTCTGTGAAAACCTCTACTTCAATCAGTTATAAAGAATATAAATAGAAGTAATAAATCAGGAACACACTTCATTCCGAGTCATATGAAATATTCGTTCATCTTGAGATCCGAGTCATAGGAAAGATTCGTTCATCTTGAGATCCGAGTCATATGAAAGATTCGTTTATTTTGAGATCCGAGTCATATGAAAGATTCGTACATCTTGAGATCCGAGTCTTATGAAAGATTCGTTCATTTTGAGATCCGAGTCATGAAAGATTCGTTCATCTTGAGATCCGAGTCTTATGAAAGATTTGTTCATTTTGAGATCCGAGTCATGAAAGATTCGTTCATCTTGAGATCCGAGTCATATGAAAGATTCGTTCATTCGTTCACGAACGTCACGTGACTAGTTCAGGCGCCGGGACTCACTGCAGATGAAGCAGGTCTTGTGGAAGCTGCGGCCGTTGCACTGGATTTCCTCGGCGTGATAAACCGCCTTGTCACAGGCCGCACACCTCGCTCCTCCGCCCCAGTGCGGCATCTTCATCAGCCGGTCTGAAGAGGAGGAGAAAGTGACCGGAGCACGCGCGGTGTTAGAACATTTGCCCTTACGCGGGAGAATTTCTTACATCACGCTGTGCGCATGCGCGTAAAATACATACACTTTATGCATTATGACAATTATTTTTTTATTATCATTTAAGTGATTATATATAAAGTCAGTGAGCAGGAATTATCTTTACTGTCATGCAAATGGGAAATTTTGTGACCATTCTTCGAAAATGTTTAAACTTCATTAAACTTAATATTTTATATTCCTCGTTTTATTTTAGTATGATTGTTTAATTAACATAATTAAAACGTACTTTTTAAGATAGATATAACTATCCGTTCTTACTTCCCATGTCGTAATTGTATAACGCGCAGGCGCAGAGATGTAAGAAAATTAGAACACCTGCTCGAATTTGCATTAATATGCCACGCCCACAATACGTGAGTTTTGCATGTTATTGATGACATTTAGTGAGAAACAGGATAGAATCCCGTGTGTGTGTGTGTGTGAGTGTGTTAATGGAGCAGGTGATTGATGTCAAGCTGCATTCTGGGTAATTTGCGTCAGATGTTAAAACAGTGTCGTCTTATCTGACTGTTAAAGCGCGAGTGATGCGAACATCGGCGTTTTGTTCAGGAATGTCGCGATAAGGAGACAAAAATAGACACGATTCACTGTGTTTGACTGAAATAACCTACCGACGTAATGCTGAACTACAGCAAGTTATAAGTCATAAAAAAGTGTAAATACATATTTATAGTCAATACACCGCATTACACAAATGGAAAAAAATGTTTAAATATATATAAACCCGTTACACACACGCACTGAAAGAAAACCCCTCAAAATTGACTTGATAAATTCGTTAGAGGAGTTTATGTTTTCTATTAACGATAAATATTGTTTCCCGTTTTTTTCACACTGCAAAAAATGACAGGAAAAAACTCGGTATGATTAATAGAAAAACATGATTCCAAACGCATGCACGCATAGACCATGTATAATATTAGTAGTTTTAAAAAGTTAATTTGCTCTTCAAAGTTAATGTTTCAATAATTCGTTAGAACGTGAGTCAATGTCGAGTCTCTACCGGAGAAACGTGCGTGATGAGCCGTCAGATGACGCGGTGATGCGCGTGCCCGCGCCTTCGCGTGACTTTTATACCGACCTTCAGGCGCGTGACGTCAGCGACGGCGCTCGCGCGTTCACGTTGTCAGATTTAGGTTCCGCTTAATCAATCGCGCGCGTTTAACTTCTATTTTGCGCGCATTTGAACTTTTTTGCCTCATTTTAAATCAATATTACATAAAAAAAAAAACAAAGTGATCATAAAAGTTGCGTTTATTTCTGCACAATCCTGTGAAAACTTTTTTTTTTCACCGACAGAAACCTTGTGCAAATAATATTACTACAATTTAACTCGCATAAATTACATCTGCCCAATTTCACACAGCCTTTTATTATTAACAACTAATGACACCAATCAGAAGTGAACACCCATTTTAACATTTTAACCATTAAATTAAACTTGAATTTGGCAACAAAATCCCTGCGAAAAAAACGTCACTAACACTTTATACAAACCTGCTAAAATAAAAAAGAAACATCACCTCTAAAAATATTCACACAATTAAAAAAAAAACAATGATTAAAGAAACACCCAGCAGATTTGTTTTTTTCCCCCCTCATCTGCGCGGTCACGTGACTAGGCTAGGCCACGCCCCCTCGGGGTCTCGGGGGGTCCTGCGGGCTGACGTCCAGCTTCCTCTGGGGGATGTAGATGCTCCCGGGGGCGGCGCTGCTGATGGGCGTGTGAAAGAAGCTCTGCGGGACGGGCGGGGCCGCTTTGGGCGTCGCCGTCACTAACGTCTGTAGAGGAACATTAACGTTAAAATCACACGAGACGTTAAAAGCGTCTTTACGTTGAAGAGTGAAGGGCGTGTACCGGGGCGAGGCTGATGAAGGTCACGGGCTGCAGGGCGCGGCCGGGCGACAGCGGCTTGACGAAGATCATGCCGCGGGGGGCGGGGCCTGGGCCGGTTGGCTCCGCCCCCGGGATCAGACCCATGTTCTGCAGGGTGAAGTTGAGAATGGCAGGACTGGGGCTGTGGAGCCGGTGGCCGTGAGGCGGGAACGGCGAGATGGGCGGAGCCTGCTGGAGGGGGGGCTGGGTGGGCGTGACCTCTTGAGGAAGGAGGGGCCTGGAACCTGCAGAGCAACATTAGTCCGTTACCGCACACACTTCTGTGCATCGGTGTGATGAGATATACTACAAAATGCACTTTAACATTTTTTATTATCATTTAATAATTATTTGTTGTCTTCATTTTTGTGAATTATTAATAATTCATTCAGTATTTTATTTTTCGGTGCCTTTCTAGACACTTAAGATCGCCTTACTTACAGAAAAGCATGAAATTTGGTTTCAGCTAGTAAAAAAAACTTTTGGGCTAATGAGCTGCATTTTAGGCCCCGCCCACAGCCACTCTTAAAGGCGCAGTACCTGCAGTGGGCGTGTGGTAGACGTAGGTGGGCGTGGCGGCTTTGGGGGCGTCGCTGAAGCTCATGATGGACTGCTGCGGGATGGGGATGAGGTATCCTGCGGGCACCAGCGTCTGAAACACAGGAGAGGGGGCGTTAGGGGCGTGGTCGAGGGGCGGGGCCAGTGTCAGGCGGCACCTCGCTCTCCTCCGGCTCCAGCAGGCTCTCCAGGGCGGGGCTGCTGGGTAACGAGGGCGGCTGCGGGAACTCCAGGTGCAGCGCCCGCGGGGACGAACGGGTGGGCGGGAACAAGGCCGACGCCCTGCGAGACTTCACACGCGCCTGAAGCTTCCCGCGCCGCTCCGGGGAAACGCTCTGAGAGAGAGAGAAACACAGCGCTCAGACACGCCCACAGCACTCAGACACGCCCCACAGCGCTCAGACACGCCCCACAGCACGCAGACACGCCCCACAGCACGCAGACACGCCCCACAGCGCTCAGACACGCCCCACAGCACTCAGACACGCCCCACAGCGCTCAGACACGCCCCACAGCGGACACCAGACGCTCAGACACGTGTGTATATATATATATATAAATATATAATTAATTTACTAATCAGAATTTAAATTTATAGCTACTTTTTTTGTTGTTTTTATCTACTTTGTTCTTCCATTTTTAAAACATTGAGTTTAAATTCCGTTTCAGTATTAGAAAACAATAGTTTTTCACATTTCTTTTTTTTTGGCCTATATTGAGTATGAATGAAATACTTAATACTTATTTTAAAATGGGATACTTTGCTACTTTGACTCAAGTCTTTTTGAAATCGTTGACTTGTTACTTGTAATGGAGTAATTTTTACAGTAAATATCTGTACTTTTACTTAAGTATGGCTGTGCGGTACTCTTTACACCTCTGTTCCAGACACGCCCACTTCTCTCAGACACGCCCACCTCGGCCCCTCCTCACCTTCCGCTGGAGTTTGTTGGCCCCGCCCTCTCCGTCGCGCCCGTCGCTGGGCCGCTTGAGCGCGCAGGGGCTGGTCTGCTCCCGCGGGGGGTGTCGACCCAGGCCGCCGCCCTCGGTCACGCCCACCGGGCTCTCGAAGGTCATGGAGCGCACGGCGAGGCTGGTGGGCTGCGGGCGGAGGGGGGCGGGGCGCAGGTAGACGGCGTAGGGAGGGGCGTGGCTCTGCGGCACCAGCACGGGGATGACGGGTGGGAAGGCGGAGTCTGGCGGCGTTTTCTTGGCTCCGGCGCGGCTCCTGTGGCGAGAGGGCGGGTCAGTCGGGGTAGGGGGCGGGTCAGGGGGGCGGGACTCTTACGTGGGCTGCTCCTCCAGCTGCTTCTTGCAGATGGCAGCCAGATGTGCCATTTTACTGGCGTAGAACTCCTGAGAATCACCTGAGAGGCAAAACAGACGTGGTTTACCTGGTTACTTCCTTTTGTGCCTTAATATATGCAAAAGATAATTAAGAAATGGTTAATATTGGTGGTTAACAATAATAATATAATAATAATAATAAAAATATATATACAATTATTATTATATTAGTATATTATTATGTTAATCAGAGGTTAATTAATGGTGCGAAAAACACGACAAATTAAACGCAAATCAATATTTCTCTACATTGCTCTGCCAGTAATATACAGTATATAATGCATAACAGAGTCAGAAAAAGTCACAAAACTATTAAACATATCCAAACATTCACAAAGGGGGCGGAACAACGTGTTAATGAGACTTAGGCTCCGCCCCAAACACACTGAAACCAAACCGCTTTCCCAGAATCTGCCATTCGAGAGATACACAAACGCTTAATGACATTTACAATTCAAGAACATTAACAGAAATAATCTGTATGTTTTGCAATTTAAACTTGTTTTTAATTTCAACCAATGTTCATTAAATAATTACATAGAAGATCTGTGTGCGTTTCCTTGAATTATTATAAAACTGGATTTTAGAAGTAAAAAATAAAAAAAAAAAGCGTCGGCCCTGAGCATGTAGACATTATAACTTTTTCGCATTACATTTGTGTGATTCGATTCTTTAAGGATGGATATTTTCTTGCACATTATTATTTACATTAAATCTCACTGAATTCATGTTGCACTAATTTTGTGTTAAGGACAAATAAGGTCCTCTAGTGTATTTTGTGTGGTTTTTATGTCTGTAATTGGGCCTAAATTCATTTTTGTCAGTGATATTGAAGCACACTACGTGGTTAAGTACAAGATAAGCTTTAGTTTTTATTTAAGTCACTTTGCTGTCGTCTAAATTTAAATGCACTTTACAGGGGGCGGGGTCATCTTTAGTCAATGTGGGTGTATTTCTTAATGCTATTAATGTTTCATATTGCCTTTGTGTTTCAAATAAAAGACAGTGTTAATTAAAAACCAAAAAGCATGTTTATTTTTAAGAACATATAATTTCTAATAATTGTAACCAATAAACACATTTCACTACATGCTATACCACTTATAATATGTATGTGACAAATAAAATTTGAATTAGAATAATCAATTGGGGTAAAAAAAAAAAAATCAATAAATAAGTCGATTAATTGAAATAATAATAATAACAAACCAATTAGAAAACAATGGTTATCTGCAGCTCTACTTGACACCGGTTGACCTCGCTCACCTGCCGCTTTGACGGGACTGGCGGGGGCGGAGTTGATCTTGCGGCGGTCTTCCTGTATACTGGTCACCAGCTTGACCAGCGAGTGATGGCGGGTGAAGCTTCTCTTCCCGCCGGAACTGAAGAGGTTTTTGGCGCAGTTTTCCACGGAAGGACGCGACTCCAGAGGCCGCGACGCAGAAGAAAGATCCGGATCTGAAGAAAAAAAAATCATCAATCGATTCACAGATTTCAAAAATTTCAAATTTCAAGCGTCTCATGTTTTTTCTGTCCTCATTCCAGATAGTTGCTAAACCACTTTAAAACTGATTTTTTTTATTTGTAATGCATGTTTAAATAAAAATAAATAGTATTTTTATGTTACATACTAAATTAAATGCTAAAATTTGAGAAATCGCTAAAATCCGTGAAAGGTTGGGGATCGCTGCGTTAACGCATTAATTTTGATGTGCACGTTGATTAAAGTTGATCAAGTTGATTTCTATCTTTCTGTTTTTCCGTCTGTCCATCTACAATTCTACAGATCTTTCTGTCTGTCTGTCTATCTATCCATCTCTCGCTCTCTCTCTTTTTCCCTCTCTCTCTTGCTCGGCCCCCTCACTATCTCTGTCTCTCTCTCTCTCTCTGTCTGTCTCTCTCTCTCTCTAACTCTATCTATACATCCATCCATCCATCTGTCTCTCTCTCCCTCTTTCTCACACACAGTCGTGATCTCTATCTTTCTGTTGTTCTGTCTCTCCAGACTCACTGGTGGGAGAAGGCAGCTCCACTGGTCCGGTCCACCTGAAGGCTGGTTTCCTCCCCTTGTCCTCCGTCACGTGCACCTTCCTGATCAGCTCCAGGCTGCTGAGGACGTTAGCGATGTCGTACAGGCGGCGGACTTTAGCTGCGGACACAGGAGACGCCGAGGTTCAGCTCTCCAGCTCCTCCATCACCATCACTCACTCACTCACTCTTGAACTTGTTCTTGTCCAGGTCCACCACGTGGTCTTCACCGATGAGGATCTTGGCGGCGACTTCCAGACTGACCACGGGAGGATCCGACACCAGGAACAACATGACGAACTTCTGGCTCATCACACGCAGAGACTTGTCCTTCCGACTGCTGCCGGCTGCTGAACA
>MU204300.1:361106-379242 GCA_017309775.1 Paedocypris sp. Pulau Singkep | reverse complement strand
TGTGTGTGTGTGTGTGTGTGTGCGTGTGTGTGTGTGTGTGTGTGTGTGTGTGTGCTTCAGCTGCGGAGCTCCTTCAAACAGGCCTTCAGCAAGAAGAAATCACCCAAGTCGGCCTCGTCACACTCCGACATCGAGGAGATGACGGACTCTTCACTTCCTTCTTCACCCAAACTCCCTCACAACGGTGGAGGCGGCGCGCTGCTCCGGAACACACACTCCATCTCCATGTAGGTGCACTTTTCATTCATCTTCGGTAGAAAAATTATTTAAACTTAAAATAAGCCGATTTACTGTTTGATTATTCAATCGCACTAGGCAGAACATACTCTAATTCACGCTGACTTTACTCTGTACTTATTGTGTCTTACTGTATTGTCCTCACTTGGTCACTTTTATCAGTTTTATTTATTTATTTATTGTGTATTTATTTATACAAACATATTTATATTACAACTCATAACAACGTAAAACCACAGCATAATAAAAACAACACTTTTCACAACTTATTTAGTCCCGTCCCCTTTTATTTTCAACTTTAACACATAAATACACTGATACACATCTACCTTACACATCCTATTAACTTGGACCTCCGACATAAATATGTTATATAATTATTCCACTTCATCAATATAATTAGAACGGTTGTCCATATATATTTATATTCCAAATGTTTCAGGGTAGTTATATTTGAAACATTGTTTTATCTCTGCTCCTAAATTATTCACAATTATACAAGCAGAAGCTCTTTTTGGTGGTGCGTGTTTTTTGTATTTTCAAGTTTAACTCGCCTCGTAAACTAAAATCTCCATCTTTTTCGTTTTCTCTCTGGCAACAAATAGTTTTACAGTTTTTGTTACTAGACACTTTAACTAGACACTTTCTGGGTCACTGAGTCACTTTTTTTTCTGAGTCACTGAGTCATTTTACTCTTTACTTTTTTTTGGCTGCATTTTTATTGCATTTATTGCATCTTCATAGTTTTTGTATTCTATTCATATTCTATCTTGATTTTTTTACTGTATTTAGTTGTATTTACTGTATTTTAGTTGTACTTATTTTTATTGTATTTCTTGCTCTCTTATTTATCTTTCTCGAATGCAACCACGCCGATAGTAAAATACATTTCCCTACATGTCGTACAATATATAATATGTATTTGACAAATAAATTTTGAATTTGAATAATTTTGTTCCCAAAATTTTGCTTGTAATTGTAGCTACTAATGTCAGACCTCGTGATGATCGTAATTGTGATCATCATCTGATGCGATATAACTAAATACAAGGCAGTTATAAACTATTTACAGCTTTAAGCGTAGGATTTTAAACCGTTAATGCGGTTCCTCTTAGTGAGAAGCGTGTCAGAACTGAAACCTCCAGAAATCCTGTTGGTTTTGAATCTTTCTCAAGAAGTGATGTCGCGTGATGACAGCAGCTGTCACGTGTTTACTCTCACTAGCATCTTTCAGAGCAAAATAAAAGTCCTTCCTTTCTCTCCAGACTGTCCGACTGCCTGGACGGGGAAGCGGAGACGGTGATGCAGCTGCGCAATGAGCTGCGGGAGAAAGAGATGAAGCTGACCGACATCCGCCTGGAGGCTCTTAGCTCCGCCCACCAGCTGGACCAACTGCGCGAGACCATGAACCGCATGCAGGTGTGACCCCGCCCGACAGCGCTGACCCATATATATATATCATTTCATATATCACCCTTTTGAATTTTTTAATTGCATGCAGTAATAACCATCATGTGATCCCTGTAAAATATGATGACAATTTGCCGGGCAGGTAATTCCACAAAATGTATTACAATAATTGCCAATAGTTGAAAATAAAAAATAAAACACATTTTTTTTTCTCGTTAAGCGCAGGCAATAAACAGTTTGCAAAAAACTGGCAATATCCAGTAAATGCTGGATTATGATCGCGGATAAAACAATGAAATAATAACAATAACAATTATTGACTATAAATGAAAAAAAAAACCAATAATAATTAATAATAATATTGCCCGTTAAGCGCAATTAAAAACAAGTCTTCCAGTTACTCACAAGGTGTGGTAGAATCATTTTGCCTAAAAGTAAAGGAATTTAATCTAATCTGGTCTTTGTCATAGTGACATCCATAGCCATATTTTTAACAATAACTACTAGTGATTAAAAAAACAACAGTTCTCTTACATATTGACACTTGCGCTTTGAGACAGTTAAAACTTTTACAAACGCTCAGAACAAAAAAAAGAACAAAAAGAGCAAAACAAAAAAAAGCGCCTTACAAATGCTCAGAACTTGAACTTGAACTGATGAAGATCTGAGTGCGGGAACGCGGGATAAGGCGCGATCTGGTACCAGCACTACCCAGGATGCTTCACACCTTCTGGACGCCCCCGCAGGTGGAGATCGAGAAACTAAAGTCGGAAAACGACCGTCTGAAGCTGGAAAGCCGAGCCAGCGGGAGCAGGGCGTCGTCTCTGGTGTCCGTCTGCCACGCCTCCTCCACGGCCGACCTGTCCCGACACAGCCTCAGCCTCGCCGAGTCCACCAGCCTGGGTACCACACCTCACCCACACAGACAGACGTGCCCGGAAAAACACCGGTATCTTGCCGGCATACACGTATGTGTGAACAGACAAATGCCGGGAAATTCGTTCCGGGAATTTTCCGGCACGGATAGTACTGTAGTAACGTTCCCGGTGTCTTTCCTGCATTCTGCTGTGTGTGAAAGCGGAACGGAAGATTCCCGGGAATGATGTCACCCACCTCTCTCAGCCAATCAGAACATTCTGCCGTGGGTCAACAAATTCTCCAAAAAAAAAAAAACTCAGTTCTCACGCGCTCATTTCGCGCTTTCGTTGTGGTATTTTTCCTGCATTTTACCGACATTGCTGTGTGGGAGGAGCTATTGAGGAGGCGGGAGACGCTGGATCACGATGCTCTTTTGGTCTCAGACATGATGCTGGACGACTCGGGCGGAGACGGAAGCTCCCGGAAAGACAGCAGACACGTGAAGATCCTGGTCAGTCTTCAGGACGGGGCGTGGCAGGAGGTTGGTGATGGTCTCAGCGGCTGGAAAGGTCAGAGAGGAAAACTGTGGTTTGTTTTTCCCGCCGCTGCAGGAGTCCCGAGCCAGAGACTTCCTGATTGGCTGCATCGGGGTCAGCGGCAAGACCAAGTGGGACGTCCTGGATGGGGTGGTGCGGCAGCTCTTCAAGGTCATTATTGTTAAATCCATGAACGGGCCTGTCATTTAATTTTGTTTTTTTTTATTTTAATATATTTTTTTAATATAGAATGTAAAATGTCTGTTATTTTAACATTTCCACAAAAAGTTCCATTTCCAAGAGGACATTTAACGTTAAAACACAACACAACTAATAGTCTTTTTTTTTTTTTTTTTTTTTAAAGGGTTAGAGTTATGTAGTGTTTTCTCTGCTTGTAGTGTCATTGGGTGTCCTGAAAGGCGCTGATAAAAATTTGATTAAATATAAAGAATCAAACTATTATTATTTTTAACTATTTAGATATATTTAAAATATATAGATATATTAACTACAGATATTTATAAAATGAATTGTTTTCTTTATTTTCCATTCCAAAGTGTGTGCAATAAGATAAGTGTGCACATAAGATAAGTAAAGCTTCGCATAAGAATAAGTCACGTTTCAATAAAAAAAATTATGAATGTAAATAAATTAATCATCTATAATGAAAATAAGAGTGTCTTTTTTGTTAAAAAAATTACATTTTTTTAAATAATATTTTTAATAAATTGACTTTTTTATGTTAGTTAAAAAAGTTAGTTAAGACTTTTTATTTATATATTTTTATTTTAATAATAATGTGTTTGATTCATGTAGCATTTTTATAAAACTAAATTTTAAAACTAAAAGTTAAAACTAAAGTTTAAAAAAAATGCTGAATGCATTAAAAACAAGTTTTTTGTAATCAAACAATTTAAAAAGATTCTAATGGAATAATAATAAGAAGAAGAAGAAAGAGGAATTATTCAAATAAATAAAAAATTATAATTTTTTTAATAGAATAAATACTACGCATAAAAAATATTAGTGTGAATGGATTGAAACTGAAAAGGCTTTTTTTTGCGATGGGCTCAGGAATACATCCGGCACGTGGACCCGGTCAGTCAGCTGGGTCTGGGCTCAGACAGTGTGGAGGGTTATCGCATCGGAGACGTGGTTCGGTCCAGTGTGACGGAGACGCCCGAGCTCCTGCCCTGTGGATACCTGGTGGGCGAGAACAACACCATCAGCATCTCTCTGAAAGGTACCACGCAGCATCCTCAAGGAGTGCTGGCAGAAGTGTCCATGCTGAGACATCTCAAACCATGCCACACTTTTACTAGTATCGTGTGGTGTTGATACTTTTGTTAAACATAAAGTGGAAAAAAAGTGGAAAGAGAGGAAGTTGCTTTTATTTCTAGTATCGTGTGGTATTGATACTTTTTAAAATATAAAGTGGAAAAAAGTGGAAAGAGAGGAAGTTGCTTTTATTTCTAGTATCGTGTGGTGTTGATATTGAGAATATTGAGAGTCGTATCGATGTATCTTCTTCTAGTGTCGTGACAGCAGCACTGTCCTGCAGGCCTCCAGTCAGTCTTCTGCAGGTTCTTCACGCTTCTTCACGCTGTGTGTTCTGCTGGTTTCAGGGGCGAGCGCTCAGTCTCAGGATTCGCTGGTGTTCCAGACGCTGATCCCCAAGCCGATGCTCCAGCGCTTCTTGTCTCTGCTCCAGGAGCATCGCAGGATCATCCTCTCTGGTCCCAGCGGCACCGGCAAGTCCTACCTGGCCCTCAGACTGGCCGAGCACCTGGTCCAGCAGCAGGGCCGAGCGCCCGACCCCAGCAGCATCATCACCGTCAACGTCGACCACAAGTCCAGCAAGGTGAGACAGAGCAAACTTCTGGATTTACATTTTCGGCTGTGTAGGGTGACCATTTATTTGATTTACCGTGTTTTCTGGACTATAAGCCGCACCTGTATATAAGCCGCATCCGCTCTGTGAACGACTTTGAATTGTAAATGTACATGTGTGTAACTAAATCGATCATTTACTAACCTGCATTTTAACACGGCAGCAACTTTGCTGATTAAAATGGGACAGAAAAAAAGAGAAAATAAACGTTATCTACCGTATTTATCTTCAATATCAAAAAATCTGCAGAATAGCCGCACCTTTGTGAAAAAAGTAGCAGCTTATAGTCCAGAAATTACGGTACATAAGAGGACAAACGAAGATAATAATAAAAAATAAAACGAAAATGAATAATTCCCGTTCAGTTTTGTTTTTCAATACATTTCTTTAAGTTTGATCATTTTGGTATTAATCTCAAGATTAAACAGGATTAATCAAAATAAAATAAAATTATACCAAAAGATGAAAAAAAGTGATTTAAAAAATTTACTTACTTGATATTTGAATTACTGATTTACATGAATTACATGATTACATGTTTATATTTAAAAAAAATCTATATGTGCTTTATTGTTTTTAAAACGTCGGACACCTTTTAAAAATTAGACTTGATTATATTTCCTCGTTTATACTTTGAACAAAGACATTTCTACAGCTTAGAAACGAAAAAGAAAAAAGCATTTTTGTTCACAAAATCAGAAGACACCACTAGAAGATAATATGAGACCGCGGCAACATTAACTCGGGGTTAACACATTTCTTTTTACGGTAAATTAAAAAATGAGGTTAAAATGCTTTAATGGTGCAAAACTAACTTCTGTAGTAAAATAAATACTTACCAGAAATCTGTAACAAAATAACAGTCTTGGACTCTTATTTCTAAGACTTGGACTCTTAGAATTATTAGTTAGTTAATTAATTAATAAATAATATGAAATAATGTTCTAAATGTTAACTCCTGTGTTAGAAAATCCAGCTTCAACAATGTAAATAACAATAAATATAATATCTCTCTTAGTGAGCACAATTAGTGGGTGGTTGTCCTATAAAACGTTTTCATGACAGATAATATAGAAAGTTTCAATTTTTTAGGTAATTGTCTTTACATGGGCACATGGGAATGTTTCAGGTAATAAATTAATATTTCTGTGTCTGACCTAACAAACAACCGTAACAGCCAAGCTTTGAAACATTAAGACGGGCTGAGTTTAAGCTGGAGAAGCTTCAGCCATTAGAATATTTTTTTCTAACGGACTTTAAAAATCTCTTCAAAATGGGACGCGCAATTTCTTTCTTAACTACTCAGTTCTCAAATTATTCATACCAAAAAAATGTACCACGTTCTTGCGGTCTTTTTTTTTTTATCTCGGAATTTTTGTATTTTTTCATATTTCATATTTTATCTTCAAATCTTGTTTTTATTGTATTTCTATTGTTTTTTTTTTTAACCTTTTTTATATTTCCTTTGCACATTTTGATTAACGTATTTTATCTTTATACACTGTTTTATTGTTTTCTATCTCTTTATTATTTTATTGTATTTCCCCCCTTGCACATTTTGATTAACGTATTTTATCTTTATACACTGTTTTATTGTTTTCTATCTCTTTATTATTTTATTGTATTTCCCCCCTTGCACATTTTGTTGTATTTAGGTTTTAAGCTGGAACGACCAAAAAAAAAACACATTTCACTACATGTTGTACCACGTATAATTTGTATATGACAAATCAAATTTGAATTTGTCTCCGACTAAGAAAAAAAAAGAGCATTTTCGTGAATTTATAAAACCCGTGAATTTTATCACAAAATAAATAAAAAATGTATTTTCGGACGGGAACATTCCGGGCTGGAGAGTGAGGTGAGCATCATCTGTCCGGCAGGAGCTGCGTCAGTACCTGGCCAGCGTGGTGGAGCAGTGCGGGCCTGAAGGACGGGACGGTGACGCTCCTCTGGTGCTCATCCTGGACAACCTCCATCACATCAGCTCGCTGGGAGAGATCTTCAGCAGCCTGGTCCACTGCCAGTACCAGCACTGGTCAGTCTCTCCTCAGCGTGTGTGTGTGTGTGACCTTCTTGACCTTCTTGTCCCCATCACCAGCCCGTACATCATCGGCACGATGAGCCAAGCCACTTCTTCAGCTCCAAACCTGCAGCTCCATCATAACTTCAGGTGCGAAGCCTGTTCCACTTGTGTTTGTGCTGGTGGTGGCCTCTAGGTGGCGCTAGAATCAGACTTGAAATGCTTGGAAATGCTTCATGAAATTATTTCACGATACAATAGGACAAATGTTGTCTCGGATTTATATGCAAAATGTGTCCCCGTTTTAGAAATTTTCGCCTTACGAAACTACTATCGGCCCAGATAAATCCGTATGGTCCAGAAACCACATCTGTATGGTGCTGGAAAAGTGTGTCCATGGAGTAGAGTACAGTACAGTAGAGTAGAGTAGAGTATGGTAGAGTAGAGTACAGTAAAGTAGAGTAGAGTAGAGTAGAATATAGTCCACTTAGAGTAGACTACAGTAGAGTAGAGTACGGTAGAGTAGAGTACAGTACAGTACAGTACAGTACTGTAGAGTACAGTACAGTACAGTAGAGTACAGTACAGTAGAGTATAGTAGAGTACAGTAGAGTAGAGTACAGTACTGTAGAGTAAAGTAGAGTAGAGTACTGTAGAGTAGAGTAGAGTACAGCAGAGTAGAGTAGAGTACAGTACTGTAGAGTAGAGTAAAGTAGAGTACAGTACAGTAGAGTAGTCTTTATTGTCATTGTATCCCAGGGTATAATGACATTAGTATTGCTACTCCGTTTGGTGCAGAAGAACAGAAAAAATATACAGACTGAACAACCTATATAAATAGCCGCAATATATTAAAATAATATTGCAAAAAGAAATGGTATAAATATAACACAAGAAATTACAAGGACATGAGAAAACTGCAATTGACAAAAAATATATAAATATAGTGCAAAAATACAAAAAGAAATATAAAAAAAATAAAAAAAAAATACAAATGAAGTTGGTGTAGCACAGTGTTAACCTCTAGGTGGCGATCTGCTCCTCAGTCCAGTGACCTTCTTAACCTTCCAGAAGGAGCGATGATGTAAAAGGGTGTGGTCTTCATCACAGGTGGGTGCTGTGTGCCAATCACACGGAGCCGGTGAAAGGCTTCCTGGGACGTTTCCTGAGGAGGAAGCTGATGGAGACGGAGATGGGCAGCCGGACACGCAGCACGGAGCTGGTGAAGATCGTGGACTGGATCCCTCAAGTCTGGCAGCATCTCAACCGCTTCCTGGAGACTCACAGCTCCTCAGACGTCACCATCGGTCAGTCTCCGGTCCAAAAAAAACATCTTTATTTGCTCTTCTCTAGGGCGATTGTACGTATTTAGATTTCAAAAAGTGAGGAGAACGGGCGTGGCCTCGAGACGGATTCAGACAGGCTTCTCGGAGGTTGATGAAGACGCTTTAATACTCAATAACGCTTCAATAGTGCAAAACTAACTTCTGTAATAGAAAAAATGTAATCCGTAAAAAATCTTTAATCTGTAACAAAATAACAGTCTTAAACAATTTTATTAATTAATCAAAAAATATTTCATAATTAAATCATTAGTGATATGAAATATTGTTCTAAATATCAACTCGTCTGTTAGAAAATCCAGCTTCAACAATGTCTAATAATAACTATAATATTTTGTCGTATAAAAAGTTTTTATATGACAGACACTTATAGTATTATACTTATCAATAGTAAAGAAAGTTGCAATTTACTCGTTAACTTTCGTTCAGTGGGCATTATGTTGCTTATTATTATATTTACTATAATTGTTTCAAGTAATAAATTAATACTTATGTGTCTGACCAAACAAACAACTTAACAGCTCTGACACATTAAGAAGCGCTGAGTTCAACCTGGAGAAGCTTCAGCCTTTAGAATACAGTATTACTCTCTCTCTCTCTCTCTCTATCTCTCTCTCTACCTCTCTTTGTCCTCTCTCTCTCTATTCTCTTCTGTCTCTCTCCATCTTAGTCTTTTTCTCTCTCTCCCCCGCTCTCGCTCTCTCATCTTTCTCTCTCTCTCTCTTTCAGTTTTTCCCGCTCTCTCTCTCTCTCTCTCTCTTTCATTCTCTCTCTCTCTGTTTCTCTCTTTCCGTCTCTCTCGCTTTCTCTCCATTCCCTAACGACCTCCCCCAACAGGTATCTCCAAATCAAAAGTAGAAAAGTTGACGTCTTCATGAAATGTGATGCTTTAAAAAAATGCATTTGAAAAATGCGGAACAATAGCCGTCTAGTATTGTTTCAAAACGGGACGTGCAATGTCATTCTAAAATACTCAGATCTCAAATAGCGTAAGCACGTGTGGCGAACCTACGTGTAAGTGTAATAATGGTGCTTTGAAGAAGAGTGAATTTTCGTGAATGTATAAAACCCGGAAGAGGACACGTCCGGCTCGCTCACCCCATCTTCTCCTCGCCATCCAGGTCCACGTTTGTTCCTGTCCTGCCCGATGGATGTGGACGGATCTCACGCGTGGTTCACCGACCTGTGGAACTACTCCATCATCCCCTACATGCTGGAGGCCGTGAGGGAGGGGCTTCAGGTGGGTGTGGCTCTCTTCTCCGCCTCCGCTCTGGATGACGGAGTGTGTTCTTCAGCTGTACGGCCGCAGAGCAGCGTGGGAAGATCCTGCTCTCTGGGTCCTGGAGACCTTCCCGTGGGCGGCCCAGCACCAGCTCTCTGATTGGCCGGCGCTGCTGCAGCTCCGCCCTGAGGATGTGGGCTTTGACGGATACTCCGCCTCACGAGAGGGTGTGACCAAGCCCAGCGATCAGAATGATAGTGACACAGATCCACTGGTGAGAAACACACACACTATACACATACACTATACACACACACACACACAATAATAGTTTTTCACAGGGTTTATTTTTAAATAAGCAATAAATACATAAAGAAGACTTGTAAAGCGCCGTTCAAATAAAAATCTAAAGCATTATAATAATAATAATTATTATTATTATTATTATTATTATTACTATTATTATAAAATAATAGGGATGCACCAAAAGTGAGAAGTTTGAGCGGCGTGTAAAGGGTTAATCAGAGGCGTGTGCACAAGTAAATTAAGTAAATCCACTAAATTTAAGTAAACACCACCACGAGTACAAAGAGTTCGCTTCTAAGCCAACACAACTCACGCTGCAGCAAACTCTTGTGAGAAGAGAGAAGCATGTCGTTAGTTTATTCAAATATTGTGCATTAAATACAGCAAACATTTGTATTCATTATTTAATATTAATAATACATAATAAATATGAAAAATAAATATTATTTATATATATAATATTAATATGAATTTACTTATTTAATTTAATAGTGCAAAAAGCAATATTTTATTTTTGTAATTGTTACAATTGAACAATTGCTACAATCTAGCGGCTTGCCAAAACAAACTGGGTTTTCTTTTAAATAATTATTAAAACAATATTTTATTTGATATTAACAAAATCTATGTTAATATAATTACATTAATTTACATTTAATTATTATGTATACGGTAATAAATATAATTAACAATGTGTTCGTTAACTGTGATAATTAATGTACTTAACAAGGTGTTTATTTTATTTTCATTTGAATTGCTGTGTGTGTGTGTGTGTGTGTGTGTGTGTGTGCGTGTGCGTGTGCGTGTGCGTGTGTGTGTGTGTGTGCGTGTGCGTGTGCGTGTGCGTGTGCGTGTGTGTGTGTGTGCGTGTGCGTGTGTGTGCGTGTGCAGATGAACATGCTGCTCCGGCTGAAGGAAGCGGCCAGCTGCTCCAGTCCTCAGAGCTGCGACAGTGACCGTGAGCAGATCCTGGACTCGTCTCTGGAGTCCACGCTGTGATTACACACGTCCTCATCAATGCCTTACTACTCATCTACTCATGATTTACCTCAGATAAACCGCGGCTATTACTCGTCCAGCAGGGGGCGTCAGCTCAGCTCATTGGTTCGGGAAACGGAATCAGTTCATTACCTCATCATGTTCCTTCTGGAACCTTCTGGATCTGTCCATCTCTCTCGTCCTGGTGCTGATGAAACCTGGTGCCTTAATCCCATTGTTCCAGAAGAACAGCGCTGTTTTTTCTACTGTCCAGGCGCTGTTCTGAAAATTCTTCCTACAGCTCAGAATGTCCTACACTTACTGCTCAGCTGTTCCTGAAACTGAATACTAATATAAATAACTACAAAATATAGTAACATGTTAGGAATATCTTGTGTCCGTGTTCATTTAGTGCATTTGTTTATTCATTGATCCAACGCTACAATATCAAAAGTACATACAACAAAAGTACAGGTAGGAATATATGTACCATCAAGTAGGAGAAGAAACGATAGATATAACGAAATTTTTAACGCTCATGTAGCGCGAAAAGTAGAAAAAATCTTAGCGGAGAACAGCAGAGCGTAGTTCTAACGCGCACGTGCAAGCTAAGAGCAACTGAGCAGTGACGTGTGTTCTAACGCGCATGCTCAGCGGGCAGTGTAGGAAATTCTGAACAGCGAATTTTCAGAACAGCATTAAAATCAAGGCGTCAACGCAGTGACGTCACATTAGGACGTGATCGACGCTCCGTTGCCGTTAAATCTCAGAAAGCTGTACCTCCTCGACCAGTTTGGCCTTGTCTTGAAGTGAAATCTGCCGTGTTTGCTGCTTTAGATCGACCTGCGGGACTTGTACATAACATGTTATTCTCCAGTTTCTTTGCATGGGAAAGCAATATACGCGTCTGATGATGTCCCGTTATTCTGATGATGCCCCGTTATTCTGATGATGCCCCGTTATTCTGATGATGCCCCGTTATTCTGGCGATGTCCCGTTATTCTGATGATGCCCCGTTATTCTGATGATGTCCCGTTATTCGTAGTATCGAGTTCACGCGCGCGATTCGGGCCCTATGCAACATCGCTGCACATTTCTAACGGAAATGAAATACTGTGACGTCATCTGCACTGCCACTACTGCGCACGCGCGCGTGTTCCGTACACACCTGTGAACACCTTTAGGAACGTCACGTGCCTAATACTTTTACATATTTTACACGATAAAGCACAACGGTCGTGACGAGAGAAACTGCTGAATGTGTCTTTTTTTTTGTAAATAATGAACTGGATTTTGGTGAATAATCTTTTTTTAGTCCTTTATATCCGCTTGACATAAGGAGTATTTTGTGTACATCGTTTTTAACTCGTGGAACCAGAGAAGCGCTGATGATGTACTGATCACTTACCAGTATTAAATTATTTGTCCTTATACGCCTAATGATTTTGTGTCAACTTTGTGTTTATAATGTGACTACACACACACACACACACGCACAGTGAAAAGTTGGCAGCCTTTTTAACTATTTTAATGTAAATAGTGAAATACTGTAAATGTATTTAATGTGTTCTTTTTGCGTAAGGAAAATATATTCGTTGAGCTAATAAAAACAATATTGAAATGCTAAGCATGTATTTACAATTATACCAATGTTTGTTTTCAGGCAGATTCAAGTATTATTGTCAATGACGCGGTGAAATTGTCCATCCCGTAAAATCTAACCTTTCAAAAATCAAACCTTTTTTCAGTTTTAATCGAATCATTTAATGGCAGCGTATGTTTATCGAATAAACAGCTCAAATAAGAAATCATTAATAGCTTGATGGGAACGACAATAACTCAATTTGTTTGTTTGTTGACGCGCTTAATTAATGCTTTATTAATTTAAAAAATATATATATAAATTGTGAAATTGTCCATTTGTCTAAACAAGATCAATGACACGAAAAGGGTGCAATTCATTGGCTGTCTTTTTGTGACGTCACATCGGAACCGGAAAACTTGTTTCCAACTCGATGAAAGCTTCTTTTCCCTTCAGCGATTTTTCTGCCTGACTTTTTAAAATGGTAAATACGTTTTTTGAACTCGTTGATTGATGCATATCGATTCCTGTTCTTTAAATTGCTAATCAGAAGCCTCTCTGCACGTGTCACGCTTGAGCGGAAGTAAAAACGTGTTCACGTTAGTTCTGTGTCAAATTGTAAAACTACTTTAGTTTTACACACTTTTTTAAAAACGCTTCTTTAGTTTGATCGTGTGTGTGCGGGTTGTTAGAATTATCCGGTTAATTTATTTTAACCGTCGGTTGTCTTTAATTACCAAACACATGACTTAATCGTTTTGTTTGTTCATATATTTTGTGTGCTTATATATCTTTATATTCGATGTATGTTGTTGTAATTTATTGACGAATGTATTCACTAGTCGTTTAACATGATCAAATTTACAATTTATTTGCAAAGCATACAAAACTTCTCAACATGTGACACAAAAGGATAAATTTGTATAAATTATACATACGTCTACGTCTTTAATAAAGAATCTAAAACTCAAAATACGTGGTATAAAATATCCATACAAAAATATTTGTACAAAATCCTGTACAGTTCCGGTGAAAGCTGTGCAGCACAGCAACTTTTATCTTCGTCTCCAGAGAGAAGACGAGTGAAAAAACACACGAGCGTCTTAAGAAACGGTGATTTCATCCTCTGACTCTGAAATGTCCGAGTGTCTGTCCCGCCTCGGCAGGACACAGTAATGTGACGAGCGGTGCTGGTTCTTCTCCTCTTCCTCGTCCTCTTCCTCGGAGGATTTCTTGCCCACGTCGCTGAGGTCCGGGTTGGGGTTGGTTTTGGTCGGCAGAGTTTGTTCCCTGCAGCCGCCGGAGGAAAGCAGCTCTCTCTCCTTGGAGTTTCTCCACTTCATTCGCCTGTTCTGGAACCAGATCTTGACCTGTTTGATAATAAAAAAAAAATCGAAGTATTACTATAATGATTCTACTCTCTTTACAAGGGAAAAATAAATCGAAATGTAATCACATTGTTTTTTTAAAATGCATTTCAAATAAATCGAATACGTTGAAATTTAAATAATAATAATATTTTATTAATAATCATCATAATAATTAATAATAGTTATTATTGTTGTCATTATCATTAATAATAATTAAACGCAACATTTTATTTTTCTAAAAACTAATTGTTTATTCTACTTTTTATCAGTAGTTAATAAACTAAATAAAACGATTTAATTAATAGTTAGTTTACAGTGTGATAATTTACATTTTATATTTTAAAATGATATTTACATTTTTTCACATTTTAATTACTGTACAACTCGCAATTAGTTGAATTACAGCGCATATACCTGTGAGTCCTTCAGGCCCAGTTTCGACGCCAGCTTTTTCCTGTCTGGTTTGCTGATGTATTTCTGTTTCTGGAACATTTTCTCCAAGGCTTTGCGCTGCACGTCGGAAAACACCGCCCGGCGGAGCATCCCTCTCCTGGGCTTTCCTCTCGCGGCAAGAGGCCAGGAAAACGTCCCGGGGATGGGCACGACGGAGGATGGAACTGCGAGGAGAAGCGAGAGGTAAGTTTTTACACAGGCATTGGTCAAGTGTTTTTTTTTTTTTTTTAATTCTATTTTGTGCGCTTTGATTGACCGTTAAAACCGTGAAAAGCGCCCCACAAATATTATTGTTGTTGTTGTTATTAGTATTATTAATAATAATAATAAGTATTATTATTATTATTATTATTATTATTATTATTATTATTATTATTATTATTATTATTATTATTATTATTCCAAAGGGGCTAAAAGCTAAAGGGCAGGCGGGTGTCGCGTTTCCCAGGATCTGAGGTCTGAATGATGCGGGGGAATGAAATCTTTTCTTCATCATTATCATCATCATTTTTTCTTCTTTTGGTTGGAGTGAAATGGCACGAGGTGACTAATTAGCACATGGCCGGATCCGCGCGGCATTGGTATGGTAAAGAGGCCGCTCTCCTTTTCTCGCAGCGCCCGAGTGACGGACAGAGGAGTTAATATACCGTGAACGGTAATTGTGTAGTAATGAACTGGCTGAGAAAAGACTCCGGACAGACGGCTCAGGCCATATATTACTGGCACAAAGGGAGATTTACACTTTCGAACCGAACGCAAACCGCGTCCCGGAATACTGATGACCGCTCGACGTGTTTTTAGCCTTTAAATAATTTTCATTAAAAGCGATTGAAAGCGCGGAGGTTGTTGTGTCGAGGTATTCAGCCAGCGCGGTGAAAAGACTCCCGAGTCTATTATCAGCTTGACATCGATAAAAAAACCAAACGCTCAGTGGCTGAAAAGAGCATCAGCAGCTTTGCATGTTTTAAAGAGTCCGTGGCGTTTTCACGCACTTTACGCGTCTCCGCTTCGGCGACAGGACGCGACTTTTGACGCGTCGTGATTTCTAGCTCCTAAATGCGCAACTCTCCATATTGTCCTTTTTTTTCTTACACCGATCTCTCTATATGTGGTCTTGTGAGAATATTAACATCGTTCAATGGATCGTAATGGGCAAATTAGCCCATGACTGGTAAACGCCCCTCGGTGGATGGTAAAAGTCTGTGTTTGGCGGGTGTGTGGGTGGTTTGGCCCGGATTGGTCATGGTGCTGACCGTATTGTTGGGAGTCAGCGGGCCGAGATGCGCTCTCTCTGTGGGAAAGAACCGCGAGGAACTGGGATTTAATGACGAGAGGAACGTAAACATTAATCCGAATCAGAAACTTGATTGGCCAAGTTGAAAACATCAAGGAATTGAGTTTGGTCAGCGTAAATATAAGAAGAAGAAAAAACTAAAACAGTGACATGAAATGAGTGAAACGTAAATAAATAGTGTTATTGCGCGTATTTTATGTATTGCACATTAGATTGTGGTTCCGGTATGCTCAGCTCAAACACGGCCTGGGGGAAGAAGCTGACTCTGCTGGTTCTGGTGCTTATGGCAATGGACGGAACTGAGGTTTGAATTCTAGTGCGAACTCCATTCATACGTCACTACTCACCGGGGAAATACGAGGAGCGGACGAACGGACAGAAGGACGCGTCGAAATACGGCAGAGAAAATCCTTTAGTGTGGATGCTGGGGACGGGCGGTGGAGATGAGCCTGGTGGAGCAAACCAGAAGGGGTTTACATCACATCATCAAATTATTCTGACTGAATAAAAATCAAATTATTCCGACGCGCACAGGTGTAAAGTACCTGAGTAAACTTTTCTTGTAGGGAATTTTTTGTAAATATTGTAAATATGTTTTACTTGAGTATTTTGGCTACTTTGTACTTTTACTGAGTATCAAAAATATACGCAACTTTTAAATGCACGCTGTCCCATTAAATTACGTAAACAAAAAGTACAAGTATGTGCTTGTTTCAATGTCTAGATAGACTGTAACAAAAATCGTTTGAACTTGTAATGTTGGATGTAAATCATCTTGTAAAGTTGTATTGATTTTTTTTCCGTTCCTTTTTTAATAATAATAATAATAATAATAATGCTTTCGATTTTTATTTGAACGTGCTTTACAAGTCTTCTTTACATGTTTTCGCAAAGCGCCTCTTACTACTCATTTTTTTAGAATCAATTGTATATTTTACACATGTATATACAAATTGTACAAATACACCTAAAGTAACAAAGTCTATTTACTCAAGTACTTCACTCTCACGTCGTGTGTAGTTCAACTCTTTCAACTTACATTTCTTCGTCGACGGTGCCAAGATGGCACTCACCCCAAACTTCAGAAACGTCGGGTCCTTAGACGTCTTGGGCGAAGGCGGTGCGTGTGTGTCGGTGACGGCGGGACTGACCCTGCTGTCCGGCAGGGTGACCGGAGGTGAGGGCGCGGGGCTGTGGAGCTCCTGGTGCAGGTACCCGGCGGGTCGGTTGATGCGCAGCAGGTCCTCCACCAGGAAGCTGGGGTGCGGGTGCGGGTGCGCGTGCGCGGGCACCGGGCGCATGAACGCCGAATATAAGGCGGGTGGAGCCAGAACGCTGGGAATCATCATAGTCCCGGTGATTTCACGACCAGAAAACGAGTGTTGTGCTCCCGGATCTGGCTGATCTGAAGGCTCTGGACTGAAGGAGAGGAGATCTGTAGGTCGCCCTGTGGATGGGGTCCTTTATATCTGGGCCCCTGTGAAGGCCCTTTGAGGACTGACAGCCACAACAATGACACTCAATAAAGTCCTCCGTTTGAGTCCCATTGAGAGGTGCTCGGAGGCGCCTGATTGGTCCGTATAGGACAATTTATGATTAGATTAGACTTCATGAGATTTCAATGGGCAGCGCACAGCTCGACAAAGACGACTTGCTCATAAATGTTGCATATGGACTAATCTATGCATGCATTTATTTGTTTATTCATTTGCGCTTTTATTAGGCATGGGTTTAATCGAACTGAAACAGTAATGACACAAAATTATCCGTCGTGTTAAGTGTCATTCACATAGGGATTTGTGCTCGCTTGTTTGTTAATTTGTTAATTATTTATTCGCAATAAATTATTTTCTTTAAGAAAAAAAAACGGAATGTCTCTTAGCTGTATATCATCCATATGGACTAATTAGATGTATTTCTCTATTATCCAGTATTAACAAAAGTAGTTTGCTAATTTCTAAACTAACAAATCTAATACATTAAAAATAGATTTTTAGAAGTCAACAATAAAATTCATGACATAATATGAGTATTTATTTACATTTTACATGTATTTACAATACAACAAATTGTATTTATATGTATTTGTATTTAAAACTATTTGTTTACAACACCACAAATTAGGCTACAATTTTTATTTTATTACGGTTATTATATTATAACGAATAACTGCAACAACAGCTGTATTTAATCGTGCAGGGACAATATACGGTGTTTAATGTCGTCTCGTTGACCCTAGATTTAAGCCCCATTTAATCATCATTTACGATGTATTCTGGATTCTTCCAGTGAAATCCAATCCGGCCTCTGTCACGCGGTACAGCTCTAAACGGATTTGTTGCTGAATCAGCATGACAGATGTGTTCGATTCACGCCCGTGTTTGAAGCGCGCAGGTCTTCATTCACCCGCGCCGGGGCCGCGCATCAGGCGCGTTCGCGTGACGTGCGCAGCCCCGTTTGAAGCGTGAACTGTCACCCTCAGCTGCCCGCGCCGGATAATACACGCACAGCGAGATTATTCAGCCCGTGGAAAAAGCGTATCGTCTCTGTGATTGGACACGCCAGAGAGAGAGAGGAGGATGTTTTAAACTCACCATATCACAACAGAGAAAAACGCCTTTTACAACTAACAC
>MU204300.1:325711-343768 GCA_017309775.1 Paedocypris sp. Pulau Singkep | reverse complement strand
CAATTAGCCGTAGGTGCGAGAGAATGTAGCGCTCGCTCCAAATCCCGCTAATCTCAAACACACACACACACACACACACACACAGAGCCACCCAGGCAGTGAGGGAATGAAGCCGCCATCCGCCCATAAATGGAGGAGATGTAAATGGCGCGGAGGGAACTGTAAGGTTGATAGGGATTAGGCTTGTTCAGATCCGCGTCCCGCCGAGTCGCGGGCTAATACAGGTGTTGCCAAATTGTCGTCGGCCTCCAGCTAATTTGGTTCCATTCATTGGGGCTTTGAGTCATTTGTCGTGGTGTTTGCTGCTCGGCGGGGAGACGTGTGTGTGTGTGTGTGTGTGTGTGTGTGTGTGTGGTGGGTCTGATATGATCCGTCCTTTAGATCACTTTAATGAGGCTCTTCAAACTCCATCTCACGTTTGGAAGCTCCGTTGCGGAATGTTTGCGTAGCGCGTGGAAAGGCGAAGACCCCGATTGGAGGAGGCTGGATTTAGACGTGACTTTGGATGCTGTGGGAAAGCGGCGAGAGGTTAGAGACGCGGACAAAGCCCAAAGTGGGAGAACATCGGCGGCTCAAAGGCGTCATTAGGACGCTCCAGACGCCGACAATAGAGAGATTTGAGGTCGGCAAACAGGCCTGATGAAGAAAACCTAGATCAAATATGGGTAGATACTAAGAAGCTAAGAGTCTCCTGAGAAAGTCTGGGAATCTTCTGAACTAGGTTGAGTAAGATGTCGTTGGTAAAACTCTATTCATTCCCATCACGACCCGTTCAGAATTTAATAGGTTTTTTTCAATTTGTTTATCAAACTGTTGTTATAAATGACTATAATCACAGCACATTCTTGGTTCTTATATCTCGTGTTAGTATATAAATGTTCAGATATTAAAATAATAATTGTGTTTAAGACTATAAAAACGTATGTCCGAAATAGACAACACCTTTCTTTAGTGGTGTTCTTTTATACTATTTTACACTGTTTTAAACTATTTCTTTTAATAGTTTTCAACACCTTATTGAACAAAATTATTTTGGTACATTTGTCAAAAATTATTATTAACCCTGGAAAGTCTGTTTTCAGATGGGTGTATAAATACATTTGTCTGTGTGTTTGTCATTTTGAAATTTCACAATTCCACACAACCAAAGTTCTTTCATACACAAGTGCCGTTTTTGCCGATCTGTTTAGTTAAACGGTTAGCAACTGTAACTAAGCCCCAGTGTATCAGAACTACATCACCTGACTCATTTTCCCACAATCCCGTGTCACAGCTTGTTACTGGACTCATTTGCCCCTTTTCACACAGCAATGCCGGTAAATTGCCGGAGAATTAACGACTTTACCTTTAAAGACTATTCACACAAGCACTGCCATTCCGGCATTTTACCGGTAAAACACCAATCACACACCGTTTTCAAAATACCAGCATTTTCAGTGACGTCATTAACTGGTGACGCCTTTTAAACAGCTGCACCCTCGTCTGAATGTTCTGATTGGCTCCGAGCGATTGTTTACACCAGCACATACTGAAGTTCTGCGTGCTTATGCCGGCAATCTTTGTTTCAACGTTCACACAGGACAGTTTGCCGGCACTTTACCGGGAATGTTACAGCTCCACCTGCCAGCAAAAAAATGTAAGATAGGGGATAAAAATTAAAACAGAAAAGCAGTAAAATACAAGAATACAAAAGCAATAAAATACAATAAAAGAGAGAGATAAAATATGAATAAAATACAAGTGATAAATTAAATAATAAAAATACAATACAACATAAATATACTGATAAAATATGAATAAAAAAAATGCAAAATATGAAAAATACAAAAGTCGAAAAAGTGACTCAAGTGATGATTTAAAGTGACCCAGTGAGCAGTGGTGACTAAAGTGACTAAAGTGCAGTCATCGTGTTAGAGACACAGTGCTGGGTCACCCTGGTTCAGACTTTGTCCATCAACCATGATGTGAATGTGGTTTCCGAGCCGAGCCCGAGCTGACGGACCTTCTCATCCACCCTGAAGCTTCACAGATGTGTGTGGAGCTTTAGCTGAACCTGCTGTGTGTCGGCAGGAGCTTCATCCTCGCTCATCTGCCTCTGTGTTGTCCGGCTGTAATCTGTTTGCTCTCTTAATTACAGCATTGTGTGGCCTGATTGGGCAGGAAGCCGGTCAAAGCCGGTCTGAGACCCGCTGAGCTGACGGCATTTGGGCCACAAAGCCGAGCTGAGCCGCATTGATACTGAGCCGCACGGAGAAACCCATCCGCTCTTTTCCTCCAGCCTTCTGTCTCCTTTTATTTTATTCACTCACTTTTACTTTTCAGCATTCTCTCTTCCAGTCTCTCTGCTTTTATTTCAGACTCAGACTTGTTAGGATAGCCGTTTCAGACTTTTATAGGACTTTTAACCTTTTAAGTGTAAAGTACTTCATAAATCAAATGTATTATTATTATTATTATTATTATTATTATTATTATTAATTTTGTCTTATTTTTCCACTTATTTATTAATAATTTCATGTTTTCCTCTTTTTCAGTTCTTTAAACTATTCTTTTCTTCTCCCTCTTTCTCTAGATTTTGTTTCAAGATTTGTTTTCAAAAGCTCTTTATCTCTCTCTCTCTCACACTCACTCTCTCTCACTCTCTCTCTCTCTCTCTCTCTCTCTCTCACACTCACTCTCTCTCACTCTCTCATTCACTCTCTCTGTCTCTCTCTCTCTCAATCTTCCATTCTCTTTCTCACTCTCACTCTCTCACTCTCTCACTCTCACTCTCTCTTTGTCTCTGTCTCTCTCTCTCACTCTCTCTCACTCTCTCTCTCTCACTCTCTCACTCTCACATTCTTTCATCTTCTTTTCATTTCCACCCCCCCACTATGATTCTAATATCATCACTCATCCAATTCTTCATTCATGTGTGTGTTTACAAATATTATTGTGCAACAATTATTTGCAACGTGAAATGTGTTTATTGTAACATTTGTTATTTATCTACCTAGTGGTTACAAAGTTGGACTTGTGACCATAATGTCGCGAAAAAAATGTCACATAATGTACCTAATAATAGTGATAGCAAAAAGTACAGTAACATTATTACATTTTAACTGTTATAAAAACATTACTACTGTATTTTATTGTATATTTATCTTTTATCTTCATTAATATTGTATTTCTTGCTCTCTTGAATACACCTCATTCCCATGTTTAAATGTCGTACCATGTATAACGTGTACAGTGTGTGACAAATAAAATGTGAATTTGTATCTAAATGCCGCGGGAGAAAAACTGACGCTCAGTTTAATCCCAAATAATGTTCGGTCGCTCCGCTGTGGTGATACTGTCCCCGCACCCAGTCGGGCGGGGTCAGAGGGCGTGGCTCCACATGCAAATCGGAGCAGCGGAGTCAAGTGTAATGAGGCGTCTCAGGGGAGCGTCCGCATCACTCCAGATTAAACAGGTTATCAGACAGTGTTATCAGACTCCGTAAGTGACAGTTGTGTCGCCCTGTAAAGCCCATTGAGCTCTAATGAAGCTAATCCGCACCCGGGGATCAGCTGTGCTCGGACCCTCCGGACCGGACCAGCAGCAGATTGTGCTGTCAGGCTCCATTAATGGCCGTCATTAGCATCACACTCAGTGGCTGCTGGCTAAGCCTCCGCCTCGGTGGGCATCTTTAGGTGTGTGTTCTGGATTAAACCTCCTTTACTTCACTGATTCACAGCCAGACAGCTTAAGACTTTAAAGCTTTGTGTGATGAGGATGATGATGAGCAGTCGTCCTGTGATGCTGCGTGATAGAGTGTATTACACGGTTATAATACAGGTAAAGTCAGTTACTGTGTTAAAAGTTGAATGTATTCGTTTTTTCTTATGTTCAATTTGTATACGTATTTGAGATGAAAAAGATTAAATAAGTCCTTACTTCCCCAAACCCAACTTTACCCCCACGGCCCTTTAGTTGACTTTACTCGGCTTGTGTACGTACGTTTACTTGTAAACTGACAGGTTTTATTGATATGGATTTCTACAGGAGCTGTGATTTCTGTACATGATACACAGATGAAGCTACGCAGAATAGTCGAGGCTGGCCAATCAGGAGTCAGGACTGGGACATTTTGTCCAAAAATCACAATTTTGTCAACACGGTCCAACTCTCTACCTACTTGATGCACTCACACACACACACACACACACACGTTTGTTTAACGAGCGTTGTGGCCGTGTTTGTTTTATGAGCGTTGTGGGCGTGTTCGTTTTATGAGCATGGTGGGCGTGTTTGTTTTTTCGGGTATTCTGGGCGTGTCTGTTTTTTGGGTGTGGTGGCTGCACGATATTGAAATAATATGCGATATTGCTGTTGAATATTGTGATAACAACATTGCTTGCGATATAACATATTCCTAAAAAGTAAAACTACTGGTGACTAAAATGATACTAGAACAAACAGGCAATATGTCTTTAATCAAACTGAGCTTAATTTGGGCTAAAAACTGTCTAGTAGAAGGGAAACATTAAGACTAAAAACCTCAGCAGATATATTGATTTATGATTATTACCAATAGACTTGCAAAGATAAAATGCTTCGCTCTCAAACATTACACTTTATTCACACACAGTATAAACACACAATCATCAAGATCAACATGAGCATCTTTAAAACTAAATGTGTCCTTGCCTTTCCCGCTTTTAAATACTAATAAATAATGCAAAATATTTAACAAAGTGTTCAGCCTTTATAACCGTACAATCACCAGGACTTTCCTAAAATGAGCATCTGTTAAACGAAATATGTTCTTGCCTTGTCTTTTTTTAAAATAAAATAAATAACACTAAATAGTTTTTAAGCCGGATATTTTTTTATACACATCCAGCCATGTTTGTTTATTGCAAGTAAACCACTTTTGCATTGATCCGCTAGGTCAATAAATGTTGCGATATTTTTAACTGTTTGCGATATTGCGCATCCTATTATCGCCACAACAATATTTTTCCGATATATCGCAGAGCCCTAGTGTCAAACATACGTATGTAAAGGAGGGAAAAGGCGGAGTCGGAACAAACTCAATTCCTTGTTGTAATCCGCAACATGGCCAATCAAGTAGTTTCTGATTCTACTCAAGTAAACCCTCCAGACAGGTCTGCAGTGGCTATTGAAGGGTCTGGACGCGTCCCGCTGCCTGACATTTCAGACTGGTGCTTTAACTGCTTTGTTAATGACAGCGTGAATAAAAAGCCTCGTCCGATCGAAGTCGGGCCACAATGACGGGACATGTGTGTGTGACAGCGGCCCGGGACCCCCGCCGTGACGGGACAACGGGCGCTAATTAGCAGACTCCTCGCCCCGTCACCCGCTCTTTTGTCTTAAGCAGTCGGGGGGACGACCGTTCATTCATGGCTCGTTTTTTCTTCTTCTCCTCCTGCCGTCGCCTTCGTGAAATTGGTTTAAGCTCAATAGGGGGAAAAGAGCAGCTTTAAGTGAGAATCAGCGGGGACGATTCATACCTTCATTCATTGCGTGGTCCACACACACACACACACACACACACACTCACACTCACTTAGTCCTGGTCAGAGGTGTAAAGTACTTGAGTAAATAGACTGTTACTTTGGGCATTTTTGTACATTTTGTAAATACTGTATACAATATGTATACATATGTATAATACAATTGATTAAAAAAAATAAATAAATAAAAAAGTCCGACAAACGCGTAAAGAAACTGACAAAAATTATTTAGACATTAAAACACTGAGCATAGTGTTTGTACTTGTATTAGTACTTGTACTTAATTGATTGTGTGACTTAATTGGGTCTATTTTTACTTGGCTACTTTGTACTTGTACTGAGAATCAAAAATGTATGCAACTTTTTGACATAGTACAAAGTAGCCAAAGTACTTAAGTAAAAATATTTTGAATATTTACAAAAATACCTAATTTACACCTCTGGTTACAAACATTTAGCTGCAATTAACTTGTATTTAAATATAACACGGTATTTATAACATGTGTGCGACACGTCCCACAATGTTTCCTCTCCTCCTTTCCTCCTTGTTTCTTTCTTACTTGTCGTCTTACTGTGTGTAGAGTTTATTTTTATTGTTATTTATTTTTTGAAAGTGTATGTATGGCGCTGTAATCCTGAAATTTCTTAACAGTGGGTCAAAGGATTTTTAAAGAAATGAAAATAAAAAGAAAATGTCTTTATTTTCATTATATTTATAAACACATATATATGAACAGTAAATAAACATGCATTAATTACCAAAAACATACATAACACGGCACACACACAATATAAATAAATAACCATAACCATAAAAAGCACTAAACACTCATAATGAACATAAACACAGCCATCATTTTCTCTCTATAGATACTCTGTCTTTACTATCTATCTCTCGATCTATCTGTCTGACCATCCGTCTGTCTGCTTCTCTCTCTTTCCGTATTAATGTAAGCAACACATTTTACAAATTACCATTAGCGCTTCAAAAACTCATATGAAACAAACCAACCGATCCAATGAAAATAAACACACATTTGGGTCAGAAACTACAAATTTAACTTGTAATTTAAAAATATATAAACAAAAAAAATATTAAACAAAAAATGTGTTCATTCAAAAAAAAATAAACATTGGCTTGGGAGTCACACACACACACACACACACACACACACACACTTGTTTCTGCTACTGATATTGCTCAAGTTAAACAATTGTTCAGCAAATGCTGCAAATGAGAGAACAATGGGCGAGTAAAAACCATATGTCTGCGGCCTTTACAACAGCTTTTATTGTCCGTGCAGAAATCCAGCTCTTGTCCAAACGTTTGCTGGAATGAAAGGAGCCATATGTCTCTTTCACGTGTTACTGAACAAACGTGGAGCAGATTTATAGAAGGAGCTTTTCCTGCTTCACGTTCTGCTTTAGCATGAATTCATCCACCAGTCAGATAAATACCGCATTATACATGATCTTTATATTGGTTATTCAGTGTGTATATTTTACCATTATTTTATCTTTCGTTTTGCACCAAACTGAGTAGTAATGCTAATTTTATTGTAACCCTGTGATACAATGACAATAAAAAAACATTCTGTTCTATTCTATTCTAGAAGAGAAAATGTTCAGGTTTTTTTTTTTTTAGTTTGATGAAGTCATGAAGTGATTTTCGATGCTAATAGATGCTAACTACCATAATGGAATTGTAACTAAATGACCTTATTTTAAATCAGAAGCTCGATTTAGAACTTTTAATTTTTAATTTAGAACCTGATTTTACTGTCCAGCTCAATTGGATGGAACAGTTTTTTTTGTCAGCTCTGAATCTCTGCTGTGCTTAAACAATTTTAATATTATTATTTCTTTCTATTTAAAAAATTATTACTTGTACAAATATTTTATGTCCAATTATTTATTGAAAATTCCCCTAAACTCGATATTTTTGCCCGATTAAGTGTATTTTTATACGAGTTAGTACCCCTAATATTTAGTGTTGACTATTCAAAATTGCTTCAAAGATAGAATCATTCAAATTTAGCTTTTACACTCCGTATTTTATTTGTAATAAATTACTATGACATTTAAAATAAGGTTTCGAAAAGTATAATCACCGTACGGAATGTGAGTTATAGCGCCCTCTAGCGAAATAAACATGTTTAACAGGTAGTCGCTCCATTAACTATACGTATATACAAATCCAATTTATATATATATATATTTTTATAAATCCGAACATTTAATGTAGGTTTATGTTCTGTAAGTATATGAAAGAGACGTGGTTAACTAAGTCATAATAGTACATTACTAAATGCACTGTCATGTGGCGTCACACAGCTGCGCCTTTCATTCTGCGCGTGCGCAGCCGCACCGGGCAAAAACAGGAAGAACCTCTGTACTTTTTTTTGCTCTTCGGGCATGAACGTTTTCCAGAATTGTTGGGATAAAGCTTTAATCGCCTGCGCTGTGTTTATTGTGCTTCTCGCCGCGGCTTATCAGTATCTGGAGGAATCGGAGACATACGAAATACCAAGGTGAATGATTCAAGAGATAGTGTCATTACCCGCAGTGTAATCTTTTTTTCAATTTATTTATGAAAATTTCTGGCAGTCTTTAACACACGAGCTTTTTCTTTACAGCTTAATCTAGACGGTGTGTTTTTTTTTTTTCAAGAGCTGGACTGTTAGGATCAAGCGTCTGATTTATTCTTTTTTTTTTAAAGCGTTTGTATCCGCAACTTTTGTTTGTCTGAACTGTATTATTTCTCAGCGCGGGATATTATTAACTAATCTCTGTAGACGTCTATTTTAATACGTATTTTTTTTTTATTTATTAATAAATAAACGTACGGTAATTGTGAATAATGTGTCTTTGAGCGCCCTCTGGCGGACCACGGCCGAAGCGCTATTCACTGGAAATTGAAATTGAAAAGCTTGAAGGCTTTAAAAGACAAAAGATGCTAACAGATGCTAACTACCGCAATGGTAATTTAATGACCTGGTGATTTTACTCTCCAGCTTAATTGGATTGGCTCGGCTCTGATGCATCAGACATTAGCCTATGCTGGGCTTAAACAATTGTACCGTTATTATTTATATCTATAACAATTTTTAAAGAAAAACATTTTTTTAACTTAGCATTTATACGTAGTGTTTTATTTGCAATAATTATGACATTTTATATGACAAATATATGACAAATTATAATCACCATATGGAATGCGAAAATTACCGCCCTCTAGCGAAAATAAAAAAATGCTTCTCTAAATTAGCATTTACACGCAGTGTTTCATTTATAATTAACTATTATAACATTGAAAATAAGGTTTCGAAAATTCTAATAATCATATGGAATGTGAACAATACCGCCCTCTAGCGAAAAAAAAAGATTTTGTAATTTAGCATTTACACGTTATAATAATTTATTACAAATAAAACACTTCATTTAAAATAAGGTTTTAAAAATTATAATCAACATATGGAATGTGAATAATACCGCCCTCTAGCGAAAAAAAAATGCTTCTCTAAATTAGCATTTACACGCAGTGTTTATTTATAATTAACTATTATAACATTGAAAATAAGGTTTCGAAAATTCTAATAATCATATGGAATGTGAACAATACCGCCCTCTTGCGAAAAAAAAAGATTTTGTAATTTAGCATTTACACGTTATAATAATTTATTACAAATAAAACACTTCATTTAAAATAAGGTTTTAAAAATTATAATCACCATATGGAATGTGAATAATACCGCCCTCTAGCGAAAATAAAAAAAACGATTTTCTATTTTGGCATTTACACATTATAATAATTTCTTACAAATAAAACACTTCATTTAAAATAAGGTTTTGAAAATTATAATCACCATATGGAATGTGAATTATACCGCCCTCTAGCGAAAAGAAAAAAAACGATTTTCTAATTTAGCATTTACACGTTATAATAATTTACTACAAATAAAACACTACATTTAAAATATTATAATCACCATATGGAATGTGAAAAGAAATGCTTTTCTAATTTAGCATTTACACGGTATAATAATTTACTACAAATAAAACACTACATTTTAAAATATTCTAATCACCATATGTAATGTGAATAATGGCGCTCTCTAGAATGGACTGGAAAGCCTCGGCCGAGAGTTACCGACAGAAGAACAGGACGTGCTTCATCCTCGGCGCCTCGGGTGAGACGGGATCGACGCTGCTGAGGGAGATGGTGGAGCGCGAGATCTTCTCCAGGATCACGCTCATCACTCGCAGAGAGCTGACGCTCCCGGACCAAGCCCATGAGAAGCTGGTAAAGCCTTGCTCAAACCCGCGTCTGAGTCCTCAGGAAGCGCTCGGGTGTGGTTTCTGCTCAGGTGGTGCAGAAGGTGGTGGACTTTGAGAAGCTGGAGGAACACGCCCAGGCTTTTCAGGGCCATGACGTGGGATTCTGCTGCCTGGGAACCACCAAAGCCAAAGCTGGAGCCGTGCGTGTCTGTAGCTCCGCCCTCTAGCCACGCCCACGCTGTAACGCCCCTCCCCCGCAGGCCGGCTTCGTGCGAGTGGATCACGACTACGTGCTGAAGAGTGCGGAGCTGGCTCGAGCGGGAGGATGCTCACACTTCCACCTGGAGTCTTCTAAAGGCGCCGACAAGCTCAGCAGCTTCCTCTACCTGAAGACCAAGGTACCGCCCACACCCTGAGTGATGCTGACACGCCCTGATGTTGATGATGCTGATGATGATGCTGACACGCCCTGATGCTGATGATGATGCTGATCCTGACACGCCCTGATGCTGATGATCATGCTGACACGCCCTGATGATGATGATGCTGATGATGATGCTGATGCTGACACGCCCTGATGCTGATGATGACACGCCCTGATGCTGATGATCATGCTGACACGCCCTGATGATGATGATGCTGATGATGATGCTGATGCTGACACGCCCTGATGCTGATGATGACACGCCCTGATGCTGATGATGACACGCCCTGATGCTGATGATCATGCTGACACGCCCTGATGATGATGATGCTGATGATGATGCTGATGCTGACACGCCCTGATGCTGATGATGACACGCCCTGATGCTGATGATCATGCTGACACGCCCTGATGATGATGATGCTGATGATGATGCTGATGATGACACGCCCTGATGCTGATGCTGATGATGATGCTGACACGCCCTGATGATGATGATGATGCTGATGCTGACACGCCCTGATGCTGATGCTGACACGCCCTGATGCTGATGCTGACAGGGGCAGGTGGAGGCTGACGTGGAGCTTCTGGACTTCCAGCGTCTCTCCATCTATCGGCCAGCGTGAGTCCCGTACCTGTAGATTTATCTTCTGAGGTGTAAAGTACTTGAGTAAATGTGCTTTGTTACTTTACTTGAGTATCGAGCTGCACAATTCATCGTTAAAAGATCGCAATCTCGATCCTGCCTCTTCACAATATTAATCCAGCATTCAGATCGTCGAGTTTAAAAGAAAGAAAAAGAAACTCTAAATAAACGGGGAGAATGAATGGTTAAATGCAATGGTTGAGTATTAACTCCGACGTTTTACTACCTGAAAAAGGATTTTATTCTGAAGTGTGTGTGTGTTTACACTCAGAAAACATCTACAGTTGAGGACAAAAGTATTAACCTCCCTAAAATAATCATCGTTTGATAAGTATTTCAAAAGTGCTTTTAAACAGAGCTAATCATTTTGTACATAATACTGTACTTTGGAATGTTTATTTTTATTATGTTTAATGGTGATTGTTTTTTTTCTTTTACATTACATTACAGTTTTCATTCCATTTATTTAAATTTAAAGCAATTAGTAATATGTGTTAAAAAATAAAATAAAATAAAATAATAAAATATCCAGAAAGAATTGCGAAAAGAATCGGGATCTTTATTCTAAGCGAAAAAAAATTGTGATTCTCATTTTATCCAGAATCGTGCAGCTTTACTTAAGTATGTTTTTGGCTATTTCGTACTTGCACTGAGTATCAAAAATAGAAGCAACTTTTACTCTCTACTCCACTACATTAGTGATTGAGTAACTGTTCTTTTCACTCCACTACATTGGAATTGACACTTACGTTACTCGTTATATCTTGATTGTGCGACAAACCATAATCGATTTTTTTTGCGATTAATTTCTGGGTCGAACAAAGCGATATTGCCATCTGTCGTCTGCTGAAGGTACTGGAAGCTAATTGTGAATTTAGTTTCATATTTAAAATTTAATTTTATATTTATATAACAATATATTTATTTTTATTTTTTTCTTTTGCACATTTGATTTTTTGGAAGATTGAGACTGACTTTTTGTACTTTTTTTATTAGTTTTACTTTTTATTTTTGATTTTTTTATTTTAAATTTCGTTTCTGTATCAGAAAATAAAACTTCATGGATGTTTTTTTCATATTTCTTTGTTTTTTTTTTTAACCTAAATTCAGTATGAGTAAAATACTTAAGTTCTTTTAAAATGCGATACTTTGCGACTGTGACTCGAGTCTTTTTTATACTGGTGACTTTTCACTTGTAATGGAGTAGCTTATACAGCACGTACATGTACTTTTACTCAAGTACTCTACTCCTCTGCTCTTCTGCGTGTAGGGTTCTGCTGGTGGAGCGGCGTGAGAACCGGCCTGCGGAATGGATGGCCAGGAAGTTCCTGAGCACGTTCTCCTCCGTTCTGCCGTCCATGTCCATCCCCATCGCGTCCGTGGCCCGGGCCATGCTGACCGTCACCCTGCAGGAGGCCGAGCAGAAGGTGCAGATCCTGGAGAACCGGGACATCTGCGGCCTGGCCAAAAGCGCCGAGAAATAGAAATGTTCTTCATCGCAAGCCAAGATAATATTTTAACGTTTTGTTGATGTGGGTTTTTTTATTTTGTTTTGTGATTTTTTTTATTTTTATTTTTTTTTTTACATTTATCTGAGTCTGAAAAGGGAATGAATAAATAATTTAAAACCAATCCGCTGAATTGTGGTACTGGAGCAGAGTCAATACTCCGCAGTGGCCGCTAGGGGGCGCACGAACGCTAATGATCGAAAACGACAGAATAACGACCAGAAAACATGGCGTCTCATTATCTCCCGCCCTTTAGAAATGCGCATCAAAGCTAACTGTAATATCCCGTTTTCTGTGAGACTGATAACTGTAACCGATGCTGTAATTATTAGAATTGCTAACACGTCTATCCTCATTTCCAAATAAGATCCGAGAGTTGCACAAGACGTCCATATACTTTCGCTATTTTAATGTGCTCTGTCTCATGCATTTCGTCGTTTTCGAAGTATTTTTTTACTTTCTAATGAAATAAACTCGACGTTTAAATATTCTACTACAAATCTATTTCAAAAATGCTAAGATCGGTGAAGAAATTGCGCCCTCGTGTGGTCGGGACGTCATACTACTACATACGAGCGTCAACCGGAAGTGCTCCTCAGTTCAACAAACAACATGGCGGCGTCCACAGATACACGTGAACGTGAGTACCGCGGTGTAAACACGTCGTTACCTGGTTAGTTATTACCGTGTTCTGTGGTAAAAAGCTTTAATCGCTTATACTAAGAATTATTTTAATGCTCCAGACGTAAATATTCTCCATGTCATCACTGTTTCTTTATTGTTTCGTCTCCCTGTTGCTGCTGAAACGAAAGAAAATGGTCCTTAATGGGATAAAATAAAGTAATTCATAAATAAGCGCTGTGTGTGTGTGTGTGTGTCAGACGCGGAGGAGCTGTCGGACACTGATGAGGAAGACTGGGAGTCGGTGGAGGAGAGCAAGGACATCACGGAGAGCGAGGTTCTGTGTCTGGTCTGTGACAGGTAACGGTCCATCACTGAGGTCGAGGCTAGTGTTGCCACTTTTAATACCCAAAATAAGAAATAATGTATACTCAAAATAAAGTGACGCGTACTGCAGGGAGATTAGCTAGTACAGTTTTATCTAGCCTATTTTTATTTTAAAATGTATGCAAAGTTGCAATTTACTAGTTTATTTTCTTGTTGTAGATAATAATGTTTCATGCATTAAATTAATGCTCATGTGTCTGACTTAACCTTAGCAATCAGATTATTGTGTTATTTGTGAGTGTGATCCACAGTATAAATTACAATTAGTGACCAGATAAGATTAGGATTGATTTTAGACATTCGTTTCACTGTGGTTTGAGACAAAATCATTATTATAACCATATATTGTTTTATTATTTTGACATGTAGAAAATGGTAAATTACATAAAAGTGACATAGCTAGATTTTCTCAAACTATATTTCCGTTTCTTACTTCAGTCATTTGGCAGACGCTTTTATGCAAACTTACAATTTTTACTATCATTTAGCAATTAATGTATTATTTTGTTGATACAAAAGACCAAAAAAACCTACTAAAAATGAAAAATAGTTGAGTAGTTCCCAATAAATAGCAGGAAAGTAACATTTTTGTTCAATGCCAGAGGAATGATTTACATGAGACGATTAAAAATCTTCGGGACAAAAACTCGTCGATGAAACCAGTCCAGAACTTTGTGTGGTCAGGACCTTCATCTCGACCGATGAGACGCTGCAGCACTGCCGCGAGGAACACGACCTGGACGTCCTGGCGCTCGTGCACGCGCACCGTAAGATCTGACCCCACGCGTGTCCAGCCTGACCTCTGACCTTTCACCTTTCACCTCTCTCAGGACCGGACGACTACGGCTTCATCAAGATGATCAACTACCTGAGGACGGAGGTGCGGCTGCAGATGTTGTGCAGATGTTGTGATGCTGATGAGGCTGGTGTGGCTTTGCAGAAGTGCTGCACACACACGCTGATGCTGCTGGACTCACCTGCCGCGCTGCCCTGGGACGCAGAGGAGTACCTGAAGCCCGTCATTCCTGATGACCCACTGCTGCAGATCGGTAGGAACTGTCTCACACACACACACACACACACACACACACACACTCGCTCTCTGTCTCGCTCTCTCTCTCTCTCTCTCTTACACACACACACACTCGCTCTCTCTCTCACACACACACACACACACACACACATTCACACACACTGTCTCTCTGTCTCTCTTTCTGTCTCCTTTTATATCATTCACTCATTCTGTTTTTTCCCTCAATCCTCCCTTATCCGTCTCCACACTCTACACTCTCCTTACTTTTTTTTTCTACCCCTACATCCTTTCACACTCTCTCCTTTCTTATCAGAATAGAAAAGAATGCTTTTATTGTCATTGTGTCACAGAGTTGCAATGAAATTAGTATTGCAACTCCATTTGGTGCTAAAGAAAGAGAGTAAAACATACACACTATATATTAAATCGTGGTACAAAATATAGAAAGCAAGAAACACACTGAAAAACAAGAAATACTGCTCCACCCATGTCATTCTCTACATTTATGTACTCTACATTTTCCATCCATTTTTTTACTCCCTCGTGTGTGTGTGTGTGTGTGTGTGACTTTTATCTCTGGGCTCAGATGTGGAGAGCTTGACCTGTGGTGTGATGGAGACGGAGGAGCAAGAGTCTGAGCGGAGAAACCGAGAGACTGAAGAGCGAGTTCTGAGAGCTGAAGAAGCCCTGAGGCGCACCACCGAGCATCTGCACAGCGTCCAGTCAGTGCCAACACACACACACTCACACACTCACACACACACACACTCACACTCTCACACACACACACACACACACACACACTCTCACACACACACACACACACACACACACACACACACACGCACACACACACACATGTTTGTTTGTTAAAAATACGTTTTAATAATTTTAATTTTACTTAATAAAATAAGAGGAGTTTAAGCGACGAATTGCATTCAGATGAACTAAAAAATATGCTTTAATAATTTAAATTTAGCTTATTTAAGAAAAAGAAGAGTTTTTAAGAGTTTAAGTGACAAATTCAGATGAACAAAAAAAATCCCTATCACGTCTCCTTTTGTAAAAGAACGGCGTGATGTTTATTTTCTTGGTGATGTGAATTGATTACATGTGATCAGTTGTTCTGATTGGTTGGATTGGAAAGTCTTCTGTCTTGTTTTGACACAGTTGGTTATTAAGTCCTTTTGTTCCTGTTAATCTGAGACCCAGCGCTCGCGAACATAACATAATATAACATGAATTAACATCCACTCGATATCTGAAAGGTAAATTAAACTAATTTTAATCTTTGCGTTTTGCGTTTTAGTGTTTTTTTCCAACATCGTGCTGACGTAGCGCTGACTAAACAGATTACGAACGACCTCGAGATTTGAGTCACATTTAAGTTTATTTATATAGCGCTTTTCTTAGTCCCAGACCAAAGTCACCATGTAGAATTAGGGGGAAAAAAGAGTCTGTTGAAGTAGAAAAACGTGCTTTGTTCAGCTGTGTTCAAAAATTAGGAAAAAAAGTGAATAATCGTTCATCTGTGTTGATGCAACATGCTCGGAGACCAAAAAAACGCTAATTCACCTGAGATCGCCCCCTAAATCCATAAACATCTTTAGAAACACATACCAAAAGGTAAACAACACAACTGTAACGTGTTTTTGTAACATCTATTGTCGAAATTTTATCATCCATGAAAACAATTTGTCTGATTTTGAGGATTCTTGGGACTGATTTTCAGATTTACATGCAAAACGCGGCCCATTTTACGAAATATTCATCGAACGAAACTGCCGTCGGTACGAATTAATTTAGTAAAGAGTGACATCACTTATCAAGAAGTGTTGCAGACGGATCGAGTCGGTGATTAGTTGAACGAGAAAAAAATGAATAAATATTATACATGAACTAATACAAACATTAAAAAAACAAATGTTTAGGTTTACTAGTGTAAGTAAGTAAGTACATTATATTTATATAGCACTTTTCTCAGACAGAATCACAAAGTGCTTTACAAGGTGTAAACCACAAATAAGAGACAGAAGACAGTAAAATCATAAAATCAATAAGATAAAACCCAAACAGTATAAAACTAAAGAAGAAATAAAAGATCATGAAAAAAAAAAAAAAACAGTCAGAGCCTAAACACACTGTCAACTAAAAGCCTTTTAAATAAATGTGTCTTCAGCTGTTTTTTAAAACCATCAACCGAATGCAAACTTTGTTTCTGAAGTCATTCTCGAGTAAACGTTCTCATCCCCAAATGAAATTCTAAACCTCATGTGTCAAACTCAAGGCCCGGGGTCCAGATGTGGCCCGCCATGTTACTTTATGTGGCCCGCGAGAGCTGCGTTGGCCAAAAACTGCATTTCCCACAATGCCTTTGGACTACAGTAGCCGCAGCAGAGTTTCCACAGTTTCGTTATTTTTCTGTATTCAATTGGACAATTCGATCCTTCAACAATGGAGTTATGTTTGTTTGGAGTCATAAGCTGACAAGACTGAATAGAATTTATGTTAGAGAAACAAGAAAACATATATTTTCAACGTAACTGCAGTTGTCACTTGATCAAGTTATAATAAAAGATGAGTTGTTTAACATCTAGTTGTGTAACTGATTACATTTAGTTACATTTATCAGTGACAGACACTATGCTGATGTGGCCCTCGGTGAAGATGATTTTGACACGCCTGTTGTAAACGCTGAGATCTGAAAGTGTATTGGCCGATCGGCGCCAGCAGGCGGAGCCACAGAGTTCGGTTTCGAGGCTTGTGAAGTGACAGAGGTGCAAAAAAAGAGGCGGGGCAGGTGAAGTTACAGACGGGGTAAAATTCCACTGCGGTGTTTGAGGAGGCGTGTCTTCACCTGATCCGTAGGTTGCTGGTGAAAGATCTGGTGCTGAACGCAGACACCGGTCACGGGCCTTCACACGCCATCGCAGAGTTGAAGGAAGATGAAGACGAGGCCTATTTCAGCTCCTACAGCCACTACTCCATCCACGAGGAGATGCTGAAGGTAAACGCCGCGCTGTCAGACTGGTTTCTCGGAGGACGCCGTGGTTCCGCAGCTCACGCTTCTTTTCTGCGGATGCTGCAGCGTGACGCCGTTTAATGTCCGCCATAAAGAATCCTCGGAAACACGGGACTCGCTCTTCCTCTGCGCCACACCGCGTTCCAAGGCCTTTCCTCACGTGGCGTGTTTGTCCGTAACGCCACAACAGTGAAGTCACGTCACATGACCAAACGCCAACGTGTGTCAGGTCTTCAAGACATCAGAGAACTGCCATTCGTCGCTTGAAAGTCCAGTACTTCAATACTTCTAGTGTCTATATTTTTATAATTTATATTTTTCTATTTTTTGTATCTCAGACACAAACGCATGCGCTTTTCTCAGTCCGAGACCAACGCAAAGACGCTATGTGGGAAATAAGTCTTTAAAAAGAGAAATGTCGACTCTTTATATAAGTTTTAAAAAATGGGGGGGGGGGGGGGGGTAAAAAGGGAAAAAAATATGGCTGTTGTTGTTCAGACTATGAGTTATGAACAGAAGAGCAAGCTAGAGCGCGACAGAGGCTAGGAAAACAAAAACCTCTCTGGCGCGGTGAGAGGGGAAATAAAGTGTCTCAATTTGTGCGATTTAGCATTTAATGACAGATCACCGTTAGTTC
>MU204300.1:258683-281183 GCA_017309775.1 Paedocypris sp. Pulau Singkep | reverse complement strand
ATGCATTTTGGAAATGCACATCTGAATATATTTAACAGTGTTTCACGTATGTGTGGATACAATTCTTCTCCATGTAAAACACTTTACGTATTACTTTTATAAATATATATATATATATATATATATATATATAGTCCTTTATTAATGACATACTGTACATATACAGAGAATGCTGTTGCGTACCTTTATTTTTTGCTCATTTCCCTATTTTCTCCTTTCCCTAAATCACAAAAAATTTAACAAGGGAATAAAAAATAAAACGCAAAAGCAATAAAATAAAAGAATACAAACTAATAAAATACAACAAAAATAGAGAGATCAAATATGAATTAAATACAAGTGACAAAAAATACGGGGAGAGAAAAAAAGGAAGAGAAATACACGACAATTTTCTGCACACGACTCCTTCCGTGAACACAAACAGGGCCACAAACGCAAGAAACGTAATAGAAAGTCTCTTAGACTAATAGAAATAATAATAATAATACATTTTATTTATGGCCGCCTTTCAGCACACAAGAACACAAAATAATACATAAACAATGCTCGAAGCTTAAACAGTCAAAGCAACACGGAAAACTTGCTAGAAAAACAGCACAAGGGAGATGAAATGAGAAATGAGGAGGGAGGCGAGTGCGGAGCGAGTGTTTTGAGCTGGGATTTGAAGGAAGTTCGGCTTCTGCACAGCCAGACGACTTTAGACTGTCTTCTCTGAGCGCTGGTTCAGCATCAGTGGAGCGTGGCTGAGCGTGATGATCCCTGTGCTCCAGGTCTGCAGCGCTTCTGCGAGGACATCGAGATGATGATCGGCTTCCAGCCAAACCGCTTCTGGAGGGTCTGTTGGGCCTTTGTCACCCCGACCATTCTGACGGTGAGTGTGTGGCGCGCGAGGGAAGCCATGCGGATGGGCATCACGGAGCTGCCCGCTCTCCTTCCAGTTCATCCTGGCTCTCAGCCTGTACCAGTGGAAGGTGATGACCTACGAGGACTACACCTACCCCACCTGGTCCATGGTGATGGGCTGGCTCATGGTCATCTGCTCCGTCGTCTGGATCCCCATCATGTTCCTCATCAAGATGCATCTGGCTCCAGGATCTTTCGTTGAGGTGAGATCTACTAACTAAACCATAGGAAGTGTTTCAGCAAAGCGGAGTATGATGATTTAATGATGATGTGATTTTTTATGGAACACAAAAAAAAACGGAACAAAAACTTTTAAAAGGGGAGAAAAAATAAAACGCAAAAGCAATAAAATACATGAATACAAAGCCCTAAGACAATAAAAACAGAGAGATTAAATAGAGATAAAATTCCATTTTCTGTTTTAAATATGATTTTGTGATGGTATAATTTCACTGTACATTTATATGACTCTCGTCGTATTTGTGCACTGTGACAATAAAGGCTATTCTATTCTATTCTATTAAACAATAATACAATACGATTTTATTGTTGTCTTGTAAAAATCAATTATTCTATATTTTTGCAAGAATTAACCCTCCGGTTATGTTGGTTTCAGAGGAACATCATCAGTGTCAATTTGACACGGGGGACTTTTATTATAAATTTAAGTGTCTGAAACCAAAAAGTTTCCCAAAACGGTGTGTGTGTGTGTGTGTGTGTGTGTGTGTGTGTGTGTGTGTAGTCTTATTGTTGCAGAGAAACGAGTTGTATCTTATTTTGTCTGAAGGTTTAATTGATCAGAACATTATCTTTGAAACATAAACATGTAGCGGATGATATAAATATGTCAACCAAAACATTTTCTGTTAATTTGTAGATTACACTAACTAAGACTAGCAGAAGTTTTAATGTTACAAAATACTTTTAAGCAATTGTTTGTTTGTTTGTTTGTTTGCTTGTTCTTAAACTTTTAACACGGGACAATTTGACCTATTGACCCGAACAGCATCTTTGTAACATAAACATGTAGCATGATGTTACAGATGTCAACTGAATCGTTCTGTTTTTTATAGGATGATTAAACCAAATAAAGCCAAGCAGAGGTTTCAAAGAGAAAAAATAACTTTGAGTACTTAAAAATACTCTTAACCCGAACATAATATGAGTTATTATAGGAGTACAGTATGTATACAGTGTATATATTATATATATATATATATATATATACAGTGATATATCTATATATATATATAGTATATTTGTGTTTATACATGCATATAAATATGTTTATATAGATTGTAAAGGAATGAATTTGGATTTAATGATCTACTACAGTGTCATGAACAAGTGCTTCGGAACAAAAGCTTCTTGTAGAACTTATGATCTGTATCAGAAGAACATTATTGGCTACAATGTAACACAGGTCAAGAGATGCGTGACAGACGCTGTACTTTACTGTAGTTTACTGTACTTTACTATAGTTTACTGTACTTTACTATACTTTACTGTACTTTACCGAACTTTACTGTAGTTAAGTTTACTGTACTTTACTATAGTTTACTGTACTTCACTGTACTTTACTATAGTTGACTGTACTTTACTATAGTTTACTGTACTTCACTGTACTTTACTATAGTTTACTGTACTTTACTGCAGTTTACTATACTTTACTGTGGTTTACTGTACTTTACTATAGTTGACTGTACTTTACTATAGTTTACTGTACTTCACTGTACTTTACTATAGTTTACTGTACTTTACTGCAGTTTACTATACTTTACTGTGGTTTACTGTACTTTACTATAGTTTACTGTACTTTACTATAGTTTACTGTACTTTACTGCAGTTTACTATACTTTACTGTGGTTTACTGTACTTTACTATAGTTTACTGTACTTTACTATAGTTTACTGTACTTCACTGTACTTTACTATAGTTTACTGTACTTCACTGTACTTTACTATAGTTTACTGTACTTTACTGCAGTTTACTATACTTTACTGTGGTTTACTGTACTTTACTATAGTTTACTGTACTTTACTATAGTTTACTGTACTTCACTGTACTTTACTATATTTTACTGTACTTTACTGCAGTTTACTATACTTTACTGTGGTTTACTGTACTTTACTATAGTTTACTGTACTTTACTATAGTTTACTGTACTTCACTGTACTTTACTATAGTTTACTGTACTTCACTGTACTTTACTATAGTTTACTGTACTTTACTGCAGTTTACTATACTTTACTGTGGTTTACTGTACTTTGCTATAGTTTACCGTACTTTACTGTACTTCTGTGTGTGTGGCAGCGGCTGAAGCTGGTCTGCTCTCCTCAGCCGGACTGGGGTCCGTTCCTCATGAAGCATCGCGGAGAACGATACAAGAACATGATGGACCCGCTGGGCACCAACTCGCTGGGCCTGAAGCTGCCGCCCAAGGACTTCCAGCTCTCAGCCCAGTACCAGTAGAACCTTCTCCTTCTCAAACCTGAAAGCTCCTCACTCATCGTCCTTCTCTCAGAGGCAATACGGTACCAGGCACTATCCCACCCACGCTGCATCTCAGAGAAAAAAGACCAGGAGACGATGAGGGGAAAAAATCCCAAACACAAACATCGGGAAAAAAAACCAACCTTTATTTTCTTTCTCCGCTTTTTAGAAGTCTAGCCGACTTCCTCCTCGTCTCGTAGTCGTTCCTCGTGCCTCGGACCTAAGATGCAGCGTTTGAAAACTGTTGTGATATTATGAGCGCAGACGTGTGTGTCGGTTATAAGCTACTGGGATCTTCACATCAGCTTGGCGTCGTTCTTCTGCAGCGCTTCTGTAGACGCCGTGTAGACGTGCGATTCCTTCCTGTTAGTGACGGAACACGTAGAACATTCTTTCCTGTTTGTGCCGTGATCTGGATGTTCTGTCGTTCCGTTGGAGTCGTCTGAGGAAAAGAGAATGTCGTAGGTGATAGTTACACGTCTTAGTTCATACGATTAATCCCCAGCCGTAGCTGTGTAGTCAATATACGATTATGTAAAACTAGAGTAGAATACATATACATGAGATAGAACAGACTATACTATTCCTAGCAATGTGCTTATTTAAGAGGAAAAAATACCGAAGCTATGTGTGTGTATTTTCTCCATTCCAGGGTCTGATTTATATTTATCTCACTGATACACACACACACACACACACACACACACACACACACACACACACACGCCAGGTCATAAAAGTCAAAATATAAAAAGTTCAAAATATTCAGTAATTCAGTAAATTTGTCAAATTGATAAATCAATTGAACTATTAATATTGGTAAAATTAGTCAATTTAAAATTAGTAATTAGCAAAATTAGCAAAATTGATAAATCATCTGAATTAGTGTATCAATGTAAACGGATACAAAACAGAAACGTTATCAATAAGATGTTACTTTTGTTACAACTTATAATTACAGTTACACATACGGTATCGCTTTGAAACAAATTATGAATTATAAAAAAAAAAGTTTAACGATATTTAAAAATAGAAAATTTAAGTCTAGTTTTCAGATACTGTTTATCCTTGAACACACACACACACACACACACACACACACACACAAAGCCATGAATTGTAAATAGCTTGTGTCTTGCAGATACTTTTAAAATCATCGTAGTGTTTAATATTTTAGGAATAAGATGTGAAATGATTGTAAATACAGTTGTAGCTCTTTACTCTTGTCGTAATGGATGATGATGATGACGATGATGACGATGGTGTCGTGCTGGACGCTCAGAGAAGATCAAACCTTTACGCCATCAAGATGCACTTTGATGAAATATACAGTAGTAGTTGATAAAAAAAAAAAAAAAATATACGGCTGGTTTCATCACAGCGAACAAACCTAGCGTTAGAAACACAGTGTGTCCGTCTTACGTGTAGTGAAGTATTAACTTAGAAGTATTAAGTAATGGAGTGAGTGTCAAAGCCACGCTAGATGCAGAAACCCTATAATAATCACCTACGGAATATATACAGGAGGCAGAAAAGACTCTTATTCTGTATTAGCCACACACAGAAAAGCCTTTCCTGATACATGTTCTCTCCGTGTAGTGTTAGTGTGTGTGTGCGGAATAATGCGCAGATGTGTTATTACAGCATATTAATCCCTTCAGACGCAGCACAAGCGCCTCGTCTGCTCGTGTGTCGATTTATATCGGTGTGTGTTTGGTTTTGTCCGTCTGTGTGTTGACGTGCGTCTGTCCGAGAGCTTTAAAAAAAAAGAGTCTTGCATGTGCTGTGTGTGTGTGTGTGTGTGTGTTCACGCGTCTTTCTCCCTTTAATCTCCTTTTCGTGAACGTGTCCTTCACTACCTACAGGGCCACACTGGTGTGAGGCGCCGACGTGGACAAAAGTGACCCGAAATGCTTCAGGTTTAGTCTTATTGTTGATTTCAATGAACGACAAATTATTTGTGACGCACTAAAAATAAACAATAATTTAGTGAGTAAGTGGTTACATTTGAACAAAAGTTGAACTTTAACTGATTTTCTTATGGAGGTTGGTCACTTTTGAGACATTCCCAGACATTTTAGGTATTTTAATGTAAATCACAATACAATATAGAAATATTATAATTATCTTTAATGACCAGCTTCTGATCATAAAACGCACTCGTTTATTTTCGTCACTTCTGTCCACGTCCGTGCCTCATACACTGGGCAGTAGCAACCAAAGGAGAACTTGTAGAAAGGGTTCTAAGAAAAAACTATTTAGTAAAAAAGGTTAATTTAAAAAAAGAAAAAAACACAGATATTTAAGATGAAATGTGTTTAAATGTATGATGGAATCTATAACTGCGTGCGTTTAAGAGACTGAGATACTGCCACTCATTGCTCATCTAGTGGTCATTATCAGCGTGTGCCGATATGTTAAAGACATCTTCAGGTAACCTTTGGCCTTATAGATGTCCTCTGGCGATACACTAGTGTATGTGTTTCTGAATAACAGTAATATTAATAATACTAATAATGCACAGAGTAGCTTCAATCAGTCTCACGTGGTCGGTCTGTATTGTAACGTATGTCGTGTCCTCTGGCACTTTACTGTGACCTATCGCAGAATAGGTGAAATGTCTTATTACTTGGGTAATGTCATATATTTCTGTGTGTATTACATGAGGGAAATCTGCCTATGGATACAGATTTGTACCTCAGACAGATCATGGCATCCTTTGTTTTGAATTCTAAAGATGAAATGTCACAAATATATAGATTTTGAACTCCGTGCCAGAGTAAATGTAAAAAAAAAAAACACTATATATGTATGAGGGGGAAAAAAAACTAACGCAGATGAATATATAAAAAAAGGCATATTTTATTTTAAAGGTCATAAATCCTTGAGGCCCTACCTCAGATTTTGTATCGATGTATAGAAATGCTATTTGATTGGTAGTATCTTTGCCAACACTATTACAAGAAGAATATTTATCATAAAATGTATAACACGTTACTCAATCAATAAATGTTAATGTTTTCAACTCAAGTGTCTGTTCTTGTGTGTTCCTGCTGTGAACGCTCACACCGTTTCATGTCATCTCCTGTGAAGACTGGAATGATTTAGACAATATTAAAATGTATTTTTTATTTTGTTGAGCTTTTTTTTTTTTACAAGGCATTTGTAAAAAATGCGGTGTCTCACTATATGAGGGGTGTAAGGTACTTGAGTAAATGGACTTTGTTACTTTACTTAAGTATGTTTTTGGCTACTTCGTACTTGCACTGAGTATCACAAATATAAGCAACTTTTACTCTCTACTCCACTGCATTTGTGATTGAGTAGCAGTTCTTTTCACTCCACTACATGTGAACGGACACTTATCGTTACTCGTTACATTGTAATTGTGATTTATACCGCGGTTAATTTCTTGGGCGGACGAGGTGAATATCGCCATCTTTAGGCTGCTGAAGGTAATGGAGGCTATTTGTGAATTAGAAACCACAAGAACGTGAATAAGGGGCGTAAAAATGTGTTTTACAAATGTTATTATATAATATATCACTTTATATAATACATATAATATATAATTTACTAATCAGATTAATCATTTTATTTTAAATCTACTTGCAAATTTAAGTGATTGAGACTGACTTTTTGTTCTTTTTATCTACTTTGTTCTACCAAACATTGAGGTTAAATTCAGTTTCTGTCTTGGAAAACAATAGTTTGATTTCAAAATATTAAATACTTCTTAATACTTGAGTTCTTTTCAAATGGGATACTTTGCTACTTTGACTCAGGTCTTTTTAAAATTGGTGACTTGTTACTTGTATTGGAGTCATTTTTACAGTAAGTATCTGTACTTTTACTCAAGTATAGCTGTCCGGTACTCTTTACACCCCTGCACTATACAGAGAAATCTGTTTTTATCCACACTCGGAAAAAGACGGTGATATGGATACGAATAAAGGAATATTTTCCGCGTGACAATACGTGTTAACTACGTAAATAAAATAATATTAATAAAAAAATAACAGCATGTTGCGGGAAAAAAATGCACATACGACGTGATCTCAGTCTCCGGTCACGACGAATGACGCCGCAGTGGTGGAGCTAGTTGGGCGGAGTCAGTTTATTATGTGTGTCGTCATTTCCTGGTTACGGTCTCTAGCGACGCTTGGAGAAACATGGAGGCGCGTGTTATAGGTGAGACACCAACTCACTGAAGAACAGTGTGTGTATCATTTACCCTGTAGGAGTGCCAGAGGTGTAAAGTACTTGAGTACACTTTAGGAGTTGTTGTAAATTTTGTAAATATACAATTGTTTCTAAGAAAAAAAAGTACGACGAACGTGTAAAGAAACCGAAAGAAATTCTTCAGACATTGAAACACAAGAGTATTTGTACTTGTCTTAGTACTTGTACTTTATTGATATTTCTTAATTTAATGGGACTGCGTGGAATTAAAAGTTGCTTATATTTATGATACTCAGCACAAAGTAAAAGTACTGAGTGTTTACAAGTACAAAGTAGCCAAGGTAAAAAATATACTTTATTAATTTACAAATTTTTCTAAAGTTTACTCAAGTACTTTACACCTCTGAGTAGTGCAGCAATAATGAGCACGTGAGTTATGAGTTATGAGTAATGAGTTACGTGAACGGACGCCAAAAGAGTTAATAAAGCTAAAAGCGAGGTGGTCCAAACTAGAGCGAGAAACACGTCAAGGTTTCGTCCTTCATCATGATGATGCGGACAGACCTGAAGAGACTCCAGACCAGATGAGCGACCCTGATGGTTCCAGCACGGATCACTGCGGTGGAGGCCAGACCAGATTGACTTACAGAATGATTTACACCGGAATGGATGGACGTGAGATGGAGCAACTGCGTGGTGGCTTCAATGCTAATGAAGCTTATCATGCCCAGTGGGCTAGAAGACACAGGGAAAGACTGGAGAGCGAGGGCTTCGTGGAGAGCGTGGTGCGTTGGGCTTTTTGGGATCTTATGTAAAAGTGAAAATGCTCTTTATTTTTATTCCACAAAAGCCTCAACAGAATGAAAACAAAATGAAATCCTCCTTTTCTTCACACTAAACATTATAGTGGCCCGTAATACTGACACGACTGTTGTTTTTAATCGTGTTGATTAAGGAACGTGCTAATGTTCATAAACTGACGCAAATCTGAAAAATGGGAATTTACTTGAAGTTTGGAAATTGGAAATGTAATAGAAAAGCACCCGTTTTTTTTTTCCTTCAAATTTTAGCAGCTCAAAATTGTGTTCTTATACATAATCGCTGATTTCAAATGTAGCTGTACCCTTAACTTACGAAATTAATCTGTGCCGAGAGACGTTTCTTTCTGCGAAAATTTCGTTAGCTGAGCTGCATTTTAAATGTAATCCATATAGTTCAAGTTCAAATTATATACACTTATTATACAAGTGTACCTGTACAATGAAAATATTACATTTATTTTAAAATGTTGAAAATGACACTGCATCTCTTTGTTCAATTTTAAATCAATGCTAAAAACCCATCTCTTTTTCTTGGCATATGACCCAGCATGAAATTTGGTTTTATTTTTAGGTCATTTTAATCATTCATTTTAGTCCTTTTAATTTTTTGTGTGCTTTTTAGTAATATGGATATTTATTTGTTAATTTTATTGTGATCATGTTTTTGGATTATTTGATCGTCAATGTTTAAAAAATAAAATTAATGTATAATAAAAAATAGTTTTTTATAAATAAAGTTGACTTGAGTAGCTACTCAAACTTGACCTTGAAAACTCAAAATTCAATATTCAGCATCAAGTTCTTGTTTATCGGCGGCTCGCGTCCATTTCTGTCGCATTACCGCCCTCTTCTGTTCATTTAGTTTTCTTCTGTTCTCGTCTTGATTCGGTATTTATATTCAATATTCCCAAGCCTAAAAAAATTGTGAATGCACTGAGCGTTTTTATTTAGCAGCCAAAAAAAACAAATAAATAAATGAATGCAATGCGCTTCCATAGGTTTCTGTGTAGAAATTGTTACAAATTTAAAATGTAAAATAAAGATATTGTCACTTCACAGTGTTTTCGCAATGCTTTGTTTTGTTTAAATTATATGGGTCATTTTATGAGTAGCAGATACATATGATGTACACAGAGCGTGTTTGTTTAATGAATATTTGTTTCCAGGGCATTTTAGTCACTTTGATAACGTTCTCGAAAAGCATTCCATGAAAGTCGCCCCCAGCCTGCCGTTTCTGATCCCGTTTCTCTTCATTTTCTCCCCGTGTCTTTCCCACCACTGGAGGCTAAAAGCTTCACGAGCGTAAAAGCCACAAACGATTTGCTCCATTTCATGTCCATCAATTCCGGTGTAAGTGAGTCTGATCCGCCTCGGGTCCGTGCTGGAACCATCAGGGTCGCTCATCTGGTCTGGAGTCTCTTCAGGTCTGTCTGCATCATCATGATGAAGGACTAAACCTTGACGTGTTTCTCGCTCTAGTTTGGACCACCTCGCTTTTAGCTTTATTAACTCTTTTGGCGTCCATTCACTGATCATCTTATATTTGCAGGTACACACTTCACGTGTTGTACAGGTTTCTGTTGGAAAGAACCAGAGGTGTAAGAAGTACCAGACAACTGTACTTAAGTATGTAAGGAGTACTCCAATACAAGTAAAAAGTCACCATTATACATATTATTTAAAAAGTATTATACACATAAAAAAGACTTGAGTCAAAGTAGCAAAGTTTTTAATTTGAAAAGAACTTAAAATATTTTACTCATACTGAATTTAGGTATTTTTAAAAATAATTTTAAAAAGAAGTAATTAGGAAAAGAATTTATTCATTAGCTTTTGTTTTCTAGTACAGAAACGCAATTTAACCCCTGCATGTTTCAAAAATAGTAAAACAAAATAAAGAACAAAAAGTCAGTCTCAATCAAACTCAAATGTGCAAAAAATAAAAATGAATATATAATAATGTGTTCATTCAAATGTAGTGGAGTGAAAAGTACAGCTACTCGATCACAAATGTAGTGGAGTAGAAAGTAAAAATTGGTGGGTTTTTTTTTTTATTATTATTTTTTTTTACTCAGCACAAGTACGAAGTAGCCAAAAAACATACTTAAGTAAAGAATTTTACACATCTGAAAAGAACATCTTGCTGCACACTTAGGAAGGAAAGATTTCATCAGACTCCACAATTTGAACTGGTGAGTTGAGTTGTTGTTGTGATGTGTGTAGCGCTATTTCTTTAAGGTTGTGTTTATGTTCATTATGACTGTGCGGTGTTGTATGGTTGTTGCATTTGTTACAATTTTACAGTTACAACCGTCACAAGGCGCCTGTTTGTGTAAAAACAAAAGTAGAAAATTGTTGCATTTTATCCATTGTTTGTTGGTGTTAAATATTGGCTATGTTAAGATTGTTTATTTATTTATAGTGTGTGCAGTGTTATTTATGTGTATGTTAATGTATGCATGTTTATTTATTTATGTATTTATTTATGACAAATGAAAAGTAAATATAAAAAGACTTTTCAATTCAATTTCTCCTGAGTTCGTGTCTCACCTATAACACGCGCCTCCATGTTTCTCCAAGCGTCGCTAGAAACCGTAACCAGGAAATGACGACACAAATAATAAACCGTTTAAAGTTTTAAAATTTAACCGTAATAAAACCGTTTATAATTAGAATTATAAACAAATTATAAATGTAATAAAATTAAATTACTTTTCGAATTACTCCTTAAAATTCCTATTAACATTTAAAGAATGAGTCCTATTACTTCGGAATATTGTTGTTTTTTAAATGATAAATTAATATTTATTATTGTAAAAAATATATAAACTAAAAATTATAGTTTAACTGCTATAGTTTAACTAAACTATAAAAATATAAATATTATTGCCATGTATTCTACCATAATTTCTACGTTTGTATTATTATTTGATGTAGATTTAATTAATGTTGGGTCACTGGTGGTTTGGGGCGTTATCAAACCCTCGCATACGTCACTTCCGGGTTCACATCAAAGACTCAAAGTATTGCTTAAAGTGATTTACTTTCTCAGTGAGGAGCAGGTAAAGCGGTATGTGAATGTGTTTGTTTGTTTGTTTGTTTGTTTGTTTGTTTGTTTGTTTGTTTGTTTGTTTAACCGTCTGTAACTGGCGTAAATCTTGTAGAAAGAAACTGTCTTATACGTCTGTGGAGGCGTCAGAAACCAAAGACTAATAATCAAGTTATAGTCGACGTGTGTTACATAGAACTGTAAATCGTGTAAATACTGTAGGTCTGCACAGATTAAAACTAGAATCATATTTCAGGTAGAATTTAGTATTTTTAAAGCAGTCATTTTTTTGTGACGATAACTGAGGCTAAGACGCATATAGTTGCTGATCAATTGAGTTATCAATCAAAAGGAGAGATATCGCAGATCTTTCCTACCTGCTGCGATTAAACTCCACAATTTAAATTTAAACTGGTGACTGAAACTATGTCTATAACGGGCAGCACTATTTATACGTTTATGGTTTGTGTTTGTTTATTATGATGTTATGATTGTTATTATGCTGTGCATTGTGTTTTTGTCATGTTTGTTTATTTAAATGTATTTAAATTATATAAATTTGTTCCTCCTGTTGTTGTTGTTGTGACGTGAAATTTCCCCGCTGTGGGACTAATAAAGGCTTAAAGGTTTTTAATTCAAGACTTTCTCCATCTTAAGGTTCCAGACAGAAGATCTGCATCGTTACAATCAGTCCAGTGGATTGAATTTATTGTCATAAAAAATCGGCGCTACGTCTGCTTTCGTTTATTCAGAATGTGTTTGCAGTCAAGGAACAATCCGAGATCAATGAAGATAATGAAGTAACATTTACTGTCAAAGTGCAAATACTGCAACGTTGTTAAACAAAACAGCGACACCACAATCAAAGTGCCCTGAAAAATACAAAGTGGTTTGCAAAAATCTGACCTTACAATACATTTCGATAAAAGTAGATGCAACAGACATGGAAATACTAATCTTTTAATTGAACAACATCTAGATGTGAATTAGACAATTAAAGCGTGTCATTATTTCACAATCGTGTGAATCGGCGCGCCATTAGCCTTTTTCTTCGTTTTTGATGGTCAGTTTTCTTCGTGAGGTTATTGCTGGTTTATCTGATCAGTCCAGGGCAAATCCCGAGTTCTGATGGACGTTCTGCCGAGGATCATCTTTCTGTCAGTCCGAGACGGAATATACCGCTTCGTGAAGAGGAAAAGCGGTGCAATTTCCTTTAAAATAGAAAAATAAAAGTTGAGCGTTTTTAAGCTCGTGAATAAAGCGTATTAACCCGTGAACTCCAATTATTGTATAAGCTTCGATGGCGCAGAGGGATGCGCTTGAGGATCATGATATGAACCTCGTGAGTTCGAGGCCCAGCTGGAGCAGCACAGTTTTACTAACCGGAATAGTAAAAAAAAAACAGAGAGGTACAGCTACTGCACGTTACACTTACGGGCTATTGTGTACAATAACACAAGTCTGGTGTAGGGGACTCGAACCCCGGTGACCCGCTCACCAGGCGGGTACTTTTAACTCTTCACCAATCGAGAGTTAACATAACATGCAAATAACTAATACAAGTAGTAAACCAAAGCAGGTTCAAACCTACTTTTTTTAGGTCATCTCACCATGGTCTGCATTTAAAAGAAACTCAAAAATTCACAGCAATTGCCCACAGTTCTGCATCAGTTACAGCAGATCCAGTCCTTCTTCTGTCCACTTTCCATAGAAAGTGAAATGGTCTGACTCTGGCCGTAAATTACAGGCAATAATAATATCTCACAATCACTGTGAGACTTTGAATATGGATTCTTATTTAAACGGCACCAATCTGCGAAAACTGGGCAAACGGGACTGCTCGGATGAGGGTGAAAAAAAGAAAGGGGAAAAGAAAAATATGAATGAAACATTGGTAAAACTATAGGATTTAATTTACTATAAGAATAATAAATTGTACACAAAATATACATCCACAATTACGGTTTATTTGAAGAAAGAAAAAGTACAAATAAATTAAATACTTTTGTCCAGTCGTCACAGAAAAACAAATATAAACAAGAACAAATATAGACCATTTATTTTACATTATCCTTTTCCTTGATATAAATGTTAATGACCACTGATGTTATTAGAAAGATAATACAGTAATAGATATTTTATTTAGTGGTGTCAAACTTGAACATCAGCAGAAGCACATCACCACGTGTCCACCATGCGGTTTGTCCATCCACAAATCACAATGCATGCTTCCTGAAAAAACAATGATTAACACTATTTGGGCATTCAACATAGACAATGAATATGCAAATGAAATGCAAATCCTGTCGTCCACTGCAAAGGTGCAGCATGTACAGTCCTGAAAACAGCAGATAAAGCAACATCAAAACATTAAACACACATTTAGTATTGAAATATTACAAACGTGAATGATGTATGTTTAGTATTAAATTTAGTATGTTTTTAAATAGTAGTAAAATAATTTTTTTTATTCAAAATAGTTTCAAATATTTCAAACAAGCACTTTTATGACAACACTGTTCTACAGTGTGTACAGTACTTAAAATAATTTTGCTTTGTCAGAATGTTTATCTCGATCAATATGTGGCACAATCAGTGGCGATTTATAATATTTATATATATATACATATATATATATATATATATATATTTTTTTTTTTTTTTTTTTGTTTGTTTTCAATTATAGGCCAATAGGTTCGACCACAAAGCCGAAAAATCATAGCAACAACTGTTTAAAATTTAAAAAATATTGTATATATAATAATGTATATTTGTAAATACAACGTTCTGTGAGTGGCAAAAAATAACGAAAATAAATCCGTTCATTCAAAAGAAATAAAACGAATAAAGGCAATTTCACAAAATAACGAACTCTTTTTATTAAAGAAATAGGTAGGAAGGGAGAAAAAAAAACGAATCGCAGAAATTATTATTCAATTGTCCTATAAACACTACAAAAATAAGAACGAAGGTTCAGTAAGAAAAAAATCGAAATAAATCTGTTTAAGGTAAATTATGGAAAAACAAAAAGAAGAAAAATATTCCTCCGGAAAAGGGATAAATTAAAACTGTCAGCGACTAACTTGGATGACGGGGAATCCGTTCTTGCAACGCCTGATTGGACAAGAATTATGTCAATATTGACTTATTTTCGCCCGATCTCTTAACTAACTTTATTTTCTAAGCTTTAGTTTCCTTTTAGTTAGTTTACCAATTTCTAAATTATTAATACGGTAGTATATATTTTTTCCTTTTCATAATAATTTCCAAAAAGTCGAAATAGTGGACCTCAGGTGTGAATTTATTAGCTTCTGTTTTAAAAGGCTCCTCTTCTTGAGCAACAATCATAGGCAGAGTAAGAGAAATTTCGAGAGAAGTCCATTAGTGGAGAAGATTTCCGATAGATCTTCATTGAAGGAGAAAATCTTAGATGTTTTCTTAATTTCAACTAACATTGCTTTCAAAAAACAATTATTCATATTGGAAAAAAGCAACAAAAAAAAAAGCAAGGAAACATTGATTAAAATGAGTGATAATATATTTCCAAGGATATATATATATATATATATATATATATATATATATATATATATATATATAATCAACTAAATAGTAGAAAAAAAACATTTAAAACATTGTTAAAATGCACGTGTTTGAAATAATTTAAAATAATATTAAAAAAAGCCAACATCAAATATTTAAATGTGTTTTTGTAGCATACTCCCCCGAGAGAACGGTCAAGAATTGACTGATGATTTTCTTCGTTTATTATTAACAAATACCACCGCAAGAGCTACAAACAAACGAAAACAAAGCATATAAATAACTGAAAACCCGAAAATTAACACATGATAACACACACAAATAAACCATGAATTATTCCCACTCACCTTGTGCAACTTCGCAGGGCGCTAAATAACTGTTTTTATACCACTTTGACTAATTCTCTTAATTCGGCGTTTTACTTCCTTTCAGGTAGCACAACATAAGGTAAGTAACACCGGTTTTCAAAATAAAAGCTCTAAATGACGATTAATTTTATTGATTCCAATATTGATTAGTGTTATTTATTTATTTAGTTGTGCATTTTGTGTGTTTGACCCCTGAATTTCTCCCTTGGGAGATAATTAAAGATTTACAGAAACCGCTATGTGATTTCAAAATAAAACAACAACAAAAACAACCGTCAAACAACAAATAAAATAAAAAAAATAAAAAAGTCAAAAAACAATAAACCGTTTGAAAAATAAACAATGAAATTATGTCATTTGCAGTTATTTTTTTTATATTCACATACAGTGTGTTCTATGTTCTATTTTTCAGTTGAATATATTTAAAATATTATTTCATTTTCATACACCATGTCAACATCTAAAATCGTATTGAAATGAATAGCTAAATCAAATTTAGTCATTTGGCCTGGTTTTCTTTCTCAAAATGCTGTAAAAACCATGTAAGTGCGTCACATTAAATGTAATACTATTGCTTGTCAGACACCGCCCCACTCCTGTAGCCCCGCCCACTTAGCGCTGCACTATGTTTTTTTGGTATTAAAAGTGGTAACACTAGTTGCAACAAACTCTTGCAAGTGAAAGAAACATGTCATTAGTTTATTCCAATACTGTGCACTAAATAGCAAATGTTTATTAATTTCCCTTCACAGCTGTTCCTAAGATCGTTAAAACACGTCAATTAACTGAACACTAATATAAATAACCAATACAATATATTGTAAAACGTTGTGAATTTATCTTGTGTACTTTGTTCATTTAGGCATTTATGTTTGTTTATTTATTGATCCAACACGACCATATCAAAAGTACACAACAAAAGTACAGGTAGTACTTTACACCATATATATAACGAATCTTTTAAAGCGCACGCGCAGCGCGCAAGCTAGAAACAGCTGAGCAGTGATGTATTATTAACAGGCATGCACAACGTGCAAGCTAGGAACAACTGAGCAGTGACATTTGTTCTGAAGCAGCTTGCAGTGTAGGAAATTCTGATCTGTAGGAAGAATTTTCAGAACAGCATTGAGAACCATACAATCATTACATCCATTTCATAAACGGCAACAATTTGACCAGGAAGAAGATTAGCGATGAAAACGTCAGGAGTAATGATAATAATAATAATAATAATAATGAGTATTTGTAAGGCGCTTTTCACCGTTTTAACTGTCTCAAAGCGCACGTGTAAATATGTAAGGGAAGTGTTGCTTTTTATTCAATTTGTCGTCTGGATTGTTGGTGTTAACTAAGTGGCTGCGGTTATGACAAGACAAAGACAAAGAGCAGCGAGCAAGCACATACGCAACAGCGGCCAGGTAAAAAAAACCTCTTTAACGAGGAAAAACCCTGGGGAGAACCCGGCTCACTGGTGCCAGTCTCCTCCGGCATTCTAACACTACACAATCAGTGCGTTGGTTGTTCCGCGTAATTTTTAATGAATGAGTGTCAAACTCAACCACACGGGGGCGCCATTCGTTTTCTGTCACACAATCGCAGGCCAAAATGAAGCACGCGGACTAGCCAATCAAAGTGCCGGAAGTCAATTTGAACGTAGACAAGTTGAAGACTTTTCACATTTCTTGCAAGTTAAATACGAAACCACAGAGACACAAAACGGTAAGAGCACTGGCACATGTTGTAATGGTTGAAAAGCACTTTTATTGTTGTACAGTTGGCAGCACAGTGCATCATAGATTCTTTTATTTCATTTTTTATTATATATATATATATATATATATATAATATATATATATATATATATATATAAATATATATATAACATAGTAGCGTTATACATATATATAAAAAAAAATGAGCCGTAAATATATTTGAATCATATAGATTGATAAAAACTGACAATTGAATTACACAACTAGGAATGTGCAGTACTTACATAGGCAAAGAAAAATGTCAACAGAGTATAGAACTTGAGTCATTGTCCGAGAAAACAGGTAGTTAACAGCAGGGAGAAAAGGTGGAGGTCTGACTTCCTTCAACAGACGTCAATAACTGACAACTCTGATCTTAAAGTGTCCACAGGCGTGTAATCTCGAGCGTTGTCAGCTGGCTGATTACGTCCTTGCTTTCCCATCACTGCCACTAGAGGGAGCCAAGGACCAGAGTCATACAGTCATACTACCGTAATTAGTTCAGGAATTTTACGTCTTCTTGGCCCATTTTTACATCTCATCCAGAGCATTTTCTGGTCAAACTCGTATTCGCCGTCTGATGTCCTTCACTGTCTGGCTTCACCCTATCATATATGTATATACAATGTATATATAATTTCTCATGTTAACTAGCTGCAGCTGCTCTCATCATTACTCTTTTTGATGTGTTAAGACTGTGTACATGACCCGAGTCTCCAGATCATCAAACCCTACAGTGGTCATCTGTACTGGATGTCTTCCACCATTTGTGTGACTCTTTCTACCTGGAAAAAGAGACGACAATCAGACACTACAACACTCAGTAAACTGAGCCTAAAATATGAGGTTGAGAAAGATATCTACCTCCGCGCTGAGAGAAAATAAAACAGAGCACTCCAGGCAGAAGTGTGATGGTTAGTAGAGGAAGAAGAACATAGAGAAGAACATTTCCTTCTGCAACAACACATCCAGTAAATTATGAATGATTGTAGTTTACTGTCATGTTTGAGTGTTTCATGTAAGTTGTACTATAAAGTTTCTAAACTTACTCAGGTGTTGTTGAACCTCTTCCATCACATTCTTTCCTTAAAACAGAACAATTCATATAATTTTAATTTGACTTGCTTGTACATTTGTCATACAAAAATTGCGATGTAATTTGTTAATATATTTTGCTGCACAGACACTTGACATTGGCTTGGCATTGTTATACGTTTACAACTGGAAATTATTTTTTATTCCTCTAAATCACATGTGTCAAACTCAAGGCCCGTGGGCCAGATAAGGCTCGCGAGAACTGTTAAAACGTAAAAGTTTTGGGTGTCTTCAAATAAACACCAAAAAATAAAATAAGAGAACTACAAAAAACTACATTTCCCAGTTCCTACAATGCCTTTCGACAACGACAACAGTGTTTCCACAGTTTTGTGTTACTTTTATTTATTCATATGGACAGTTTGATCCGTCATTAATGGAGTTGTGTGTGTTTTCACAAGCTGACAAAATTTAAAAGGATTTATGTTAGAGCGACAAAAAAACTGGGGTTTTCTACGCAACTGCAATTTTCACTTGAACAGGTTATAATAAAAAAATGAGTTATTTAACATTAAAACGTTGTTACATTTAATTTACATTACATTTTGTTACATTTATAAGTGACATCCGGCCTTTTGAGGACAGAGATTATGCTGATTATGTCTCGGTGAAAATGAGTTTGACACCGCCGATCTAAATTTATTCAATTGACTATTTTTCAATTGACTTTGTTCATCATTATGCACTTTATTATTGCTTTAGTGTTAATAAGACTAAGCTAATTCTTGATTAATACAAAAGTTCAAGTTCAAATTTCAAACGCTAAGTCGCTATGCGAATTAGGGAAAAATAGTGGTACTGATCCGATATCAGGTGACGGGTTTGTGTACCGTGACGGTCCACGATGGTCAGCTTGGTTCCATTCCCGAAGAACATTTTCCGGTACAAGATGATTCCGCAGTAATAAAGGCCAGCATCAGGCGGCTCCGCCCGCAGGAACGACAGGTTGAAGTTGACCCGGTCCCACGTCAGCTGGTACCTGGAGCGGTTCTGGAACTTTCCCTCCAGCTCTATGAGATCATTGTCCGACTGGACCGAAGCCACACGCAGCGGGGGATTCTGGAACTGGAACCAGTGCACGTGATAGAACCCGTCACCCGGTGTGACGCACTGAAGAGTCGCAGAGTCTCCGGATCCGACCAGAACTTCAGTCTCCGGCTGAGACACGGTCAACAGGCCGCCGGCAAACAGGCCTACAAAAGATCAGTTATATTGGTTTTTTATTTTTTATATTTTTATATATTTTTAACCGACTCTTTTTCCCAAATTTTTGAACACAGATGAATAAAGACAATTTTTCCCCCAATTCGCATATTTATTATTATTATTATTTATTTATATATATAGCGCTTTTCTTAGATCGAGAACAATGTTGCTATTTGACTTTTTGAACACAGATACATTTGAACATTTTTCTATTTAAAGACAATTGTCCCTAATTTGCATACTTATTATTATTATTATTTATTTATATAGCGCTTTTCTTAGATCAAGGCCAACACAGAGTTGCTATTTGACTTTGAGTTGTTCTCTAATTTTTGAACACAGATAAATATGGACATTTTTCTTTTTAAAGACAACCCCCCCCCTACTTTGCATATTTATTATAATTATTATTATTTTAATATTATTATTTATTTATATAGCACTTTACTTAGATCACGAACTACGAACTTCAGACTCAAACTAAGAAAAGTGCTATATATATATATATATATATATATATATATATATATATATATATATATATATATATATTAAAAATAATTGAGCAGAAAATATACTTGAATTATATAGATGTATTTTCTAAATAATGTGACAATTGAATTAGACAAATAGGAATGTTCAGTACTTACATTGAGTCAGGCAAAGAAAAATAGCAACAGTGTACAGAACTCGAGTCATTGTCCGAGAAAACACGTAATGAAGCTTTTACAGCAGGAAGAAAAGGTGGAGGTCTGACTTCCTCTATCTCTCGTGGTCTGTCGAGTTACTGTGGTGGAAAGAAAATCCTGCCTAGTCTGCGTTATCTCTTTACTTTGACCCATATCTCTCTCTCTCTCTGTCTCTCTCTCTCTCTCTCTCTCTCTCTCTCTCTCTCTCTCTCTCTCTCTCTCTCTCTCTCTCTCTCTCTCTCTCTCTCTCTCTCTCTCTCTCTCTCTCTCTCTCTCTCTCTCTCTCTCTCTCTCTCTCTCTCTCTCTCTCTCTCTCTCTCTCTCTCTCTCTCTGTCTCTCTATTTCTCTCTCTGTCTCTCTCTCTCATCCGCTTTGAGACAAGATAACTTGTAAGTAACTGAACTCTCTCTTTCTCGCTGTGTGTGTCTCTCACACACACACACACACACACACACACACACACGTAACATTTAAGTTCTTAGTTTTAGCTCTCATTATCACATAGTTTTAGTTAATCTACATTTCTGTGTTTTCTCATTCCTAAAAATATTATTGCTATTAAAATTATGATTTATTCTCCAATTTTACTTGGAAAGCTTTTCTCAGTCCCTGGCCTAGTCAAAGCCGCTAATGAATCAGGAAATACAAAACCGCTTTTACATTTTCTGGACCACAGGGGGCGATAAATAGCTTTTATTGTGAATAAATCACTTGAGATAAACAAAAGACAAGTTTGGAAAACTGACCGTAGGTGTGTGTGAGTGTGTGTGTGTGTGTGTGTGTGTGTGTGTGTGTGTGTGTGTGTGTGTGTGTGTGTGTGTGTTTCTCAATCAAGCCCTCAATCCAGGGCGTGTTCCACCTTCAGGCCCAAAGTTGCTGTGATTGGCTGTAGCTCCCCGTGACCCAGAAGTAGAAAAGCATCTCTTAAGAAATTGGATGGACGCGTGCGCACAAATCTATTTTCCATTTAGATTTTGCAGAGTTGCCTCGGTCACGTTTAAATGGCTCAGAATAAAATCAGAGGTGTAAAGTACTTGAGTAAATAAATAGACTTTGTTACTTTTATGCTATAATTTTTCTGCATATACTTTTTACTTTTTTTGTATTTTTATAGATTTAGTAAATATAATAAAGATTTTACTACTTTGTACTTAGCATCAAAAACATAAGCAACTTTTAAATTCATGCAGTACCAATAAATTCATGCAGTCAATAAAGTACAAGTACTAATACAAGTACTAAAACCATGCTCAGTGTTTAAATGTCTAAAGAATTTTTACAGTTTCTTTACGCGTTCATCGTACTCTATTATTATTATTTTTTAAATCAATTGTATTATATATATGTATACATATTATATATTTACATTATACCAAAAGTAACAAAGTCTCAACTCAAGTACATTACACCTCTATATATGATCTATTTTAAAGCTCTGCATCATTGCTGATCACGGCACGACTGATGAAGAAACTGACTCAAACAGCGAAAAAAAAAAACATTACAACATTGACCATGTGGACAACCATTTTGACCAAAAACTGATAAAAAAAAAAAATTTGAGATTTGCGGTAAATATGAACCTGAGCTCAGAATGTCGGATCAAAGTGGCGTATTTTCTGTGCGAGATTTCTCGACCTTTAAATGCAGAATGTTCTGAGTGCAGAACACAGTCACTGGCAGCGCTTTCTTGTAAATGGCAGAAGGAAGTGTTACAGCTTTGACGCTCATGAAGTGTGAAGAATGGAAACTTGAGGCCACAAACACTGACACGCTGTTGTTTGACCACAAGCTGATGCTGGATCACACTTCTCAAACGCTTCTCAACGACACCACAGTGCATATTACATTATTATTACATGTATTATGAAACAATACAAATATATTATTACATTTATATTTTATTATTATTATTTATATGATCGTTTTAATAATTTATATCATTAAAATAAATTCTGCATATTTTTCGTCTATATATCTATTTATTGTTCTTTTTTTTTTTTAGTTCTCTTTGCTTTTTTGTTTTTTTCTCCTATAGTGGGATTAATAAAGTTCTATCTTATCTTAAATGACAAAGTAGGAGCAGAGAATATTTTGTGCGGTTGTGGTAACAGAACTTTTTATGTGATTGAGGTGAAGAAGAGCAAAAGTCAACCTGTTCAGAAGAAAACAAAACTGTTGTTCAGTCGTGTTTGACAATTCTGTCTGTCTGTCTGTCTCAATAAGCATTTCCATCAAAAGACGAAACACTCTCTATATTCGTCGCTGTGATTAATGCGTCTCATGAGAAATTTAAATATGAATAATAATCAGCCGCAATGTTGTCGTCACATTAAAAACTGGAATTTGGAAGACAATGTCGAAACATTTCCAGTTTCTCTAAAACCGAAACAAACGCA
>MU204300.1:232046-245541 GCA_017309775.1 Paedocypris sp. Pulau Singkep | reverse complement strand
AAAGCGACTGAGACACACCGCAACTGACACACACACACGGCCTTCAAACACAAAGCAGACGGAGAACCAGACCTGGAGGAAGAACCGTCCTCAAAGTTCTTAAACGAGAACCTGAGAAGATGTTGAATCAAGACTCCAGATGGAGGGTCAGAAGGACCTGGTGTTCAGACACTAAGAGCGACTGATGTTGAGCTCAAGCCAGAGAAACTCAACAGACACACAATCGTGGGGCTTCGACTGCAGCAGCGTCTTTAACATCTTCGTTTCTACTCAAGGTTTATCACGTTAATTAAAAAAACTGAACATGGATTAAAATTAGGAGTGTGCCATGATAAATGATTAAACCCTGAAAGTAAAACTCGAATAACGTGGATGACAAGTGTGAGAAATGATTGAAATAAAAAGAAAGATGGAAAAGAAAGAGTTAAGACTCTTTAACTCAGTAATGCAGTCACACGCCTCTGACACTCAAAATCGCACTATTGCATTTGGAATTGCACATTATATTTTTGTCTCGTCACAATTGCATCATTGTTTTTGCACAGTTGTATTTTTGCACAACCTATTCATTGTTGTTTCTATCTGTTGTTCTCTTTGATATTTGCATTATTGCCTTCACTATTGTCATTTAAATTGTCTTTAGTCGTGATGGAGAAAAAAAAAAGATGGAGATGCAAGAAAGTGCAAGGAGGAGAGACAAACAAGAATTAATAGACAAGAGACAGAGAGTGTGTGTGTGTGTGTGTGTGTGTGTGTGTGTGTGTGTGTGTGTGTGTGTGTGTGTGTGTGTGAGAAAGAGAGAGAGAGAGAGTGAAAGAGAGACAGAGAGAGAAACAACGAGAGAGAGAGAGAGAGAGAGAGAGGACAGAGAGAAAAAAAGAGAGAGAGAGAGAGACAAAGAGAGAGAGACAAAGAGAAAGAGAGAGAGAAACAAAGAGAGAGAGAGAAACAATGAGAGAGAGATAGAGAGAGACAAAGAGAGAGAGAGACAGAGAAAGAGAGAGAGAAACAAAGAGAGAGAGAGAAACAATGAGAGAGAGATAGAGAGAGACAAAGAGAGAGAGAGACAGAGAGAACGAGAGAGATAAACAAAGAGACAGAGAGAGAGAGAGATAGAGATTGCGTCAAAGGAAAAAAAACAGCCTTGACAAAAAAAAAAAACTTGTGACCAAATACCACATTTCACATGAGAAGGTTTCACACTCGCACAACTGCTGCAGTTCCAGTCGGTGTGAGTAAAGCAGACGAGCATCATACAGGTACGTGTGTGTCAGACGTAATTATTCCTCGCTGTGACTCAGGTGAAGATGCCGGGCGTGTGTTGCTGGACTGAGGAACTGATCAGCTGTAACTGCACACGCATGACACACGGAGCTCCGGCAGGTGAGTTCACCCGCTCCTAACCAGCATCTGCTGACCTTTGACCTGCTCTGCTAGTGGGTCATTTCACTTCCTTTAGGTTCAGATTCATTCGCTGTAGACTTCAGTGCGTTTACGGTAAAACCACGATATTTCCTCCCTTGAGTCCTGATGTCCTCGTCTGTGTACCGACCTTCACGGAATATTCCCACCCGCCGTGTTAACCCCTGACCTTTTAAAACGTCCGATCATTGACGCGAACTTTGCCGTTATAGCGAAAATGGCAGCGAATAGGACGAAAGTTCTGTCGGCTGCTGTGCGAAACGCGAATCTTTGAAAAGGAAATTTCAAAGTATTATTCACGGACATTTATGAGCGCGATGTTTAGGTGAGACGCTTTTTGACCCTTTTGTGACACGAATGAAAGCGATGAAAATAAGTAAATATTTAAGTTCAAGTTTATTTATATAGTGCTTTTCTTAGTTCGAGACAAACGCAAAGACGCTACGCAAATCAGGGGAAAAAAATATTCATTATTTATCTGTGTACAAAAATCTGGGGGGGGGGGTAAAAGAGAAATGTGATGCTTCATTTTTACACTTATTGCGCTTCTAAAAGCTCAAATAGCAAAGCTCATTTTTAAAAAGAATAGAATTTCAGAGCTCAGATTTCTGGGGGTTAAATGCCAGAGAATTGATGAAAGCATTTCACTGCATATTGTACCATGTACTGTATATCTTCTAATAGTAGCTAAAAAATTATTCAGACGGCCAGGCGTTTAACAGATTCCTGCGTCTAATGGAGACAGGCTCTTATCCAAAACACTGAACTCACTGCCACAACAGCAGATGGACATTTCAGGACATTTTAATAATAACAGTGTAATTATTATTACTCGTACATTGACATTGCAGTCGTTGGACAGGCGTTTAATTGCTCATGACGCGTTCACACCAGGCGTTTATCAGAGACGGGCCTCTAAAAGAGACAGGCCACTATTAGAAGACATACGGTATACACACGTGACAAATAAAAATGTGAATTTGAAATTTGAATGTTTTCGTCTGTGTTTCAGCTCACGGTCAAACGTTCAATCAACTTCTCCAAGCGGTTATTATCTGCAACATTCTGACGCTGATCTTGAGTGGAACAATTAACGTGATCGTTCTCAAACGACTGATACGAATGAGGAAACCAACGGACGGTAAATGTCTTAATTCATATATCGCTGCGCTAATTAATACTGCGATTACCGCATTTACGGTAAATTAAGCACGAAGAACACTGAGTCAAACACAATCAAATAAAAAAAAACTTGACTGTTCTACTAGTTACGTCTGAAAAAAGCTCTTTTAAAAACATTTTGGTCTGCAGTGAGCAGCAAAGGATCATGGGACTTGTAGTTCCGATTGCTAGAATGTATTAATTTTTTTTATGTAGAAATTAAAATTTTTATGAGAAAATAAGCGTAAATTAGCCAGAAAAAAAGCACTGGTCTCTTCTCTCCAGGTTTTTCTCCACATGCTTCAGAAGCTTCAGATGCTTCTCCAGATTCTGACGTCAGTTCTTGTTTTTCCACTCACCTAGTTATTGTGAGTATAGAATAGTATATATGTGCGTGAACGCTGTGGCTTCCTCCACAGGGCGAAGAAGAGCAAGAACTGGACTACACAACCCTGCATTTCCCTGGAGAGCGAGAACCACAGGAGAACATGACGATCCCAGAGCGAGAACCACAGGAGAACATGAAGATCCCAGAGCGAGAACCACAGGAGAACATGACGATCCCAGAGCGAGAACCACGGGAGAACACGATCTACGCCACCGTGAAAACTAAAGTCACGCAGAGACCCGGCACAGAAGAAGGACAAGAACGTCCGGTTCAGGTCTAACCACTTGTGGAATTATTTGACCGTTAAATTTTTTGCAGATCAGGATGAAAAAGTTTGCAGATTTTTTGCAGAAAAGACACGGAAGCTGAACTGGAGTAAATCCCAATTCATTATTCAAATCATAATCATTATTAAAAAATACTGGAGAATTACTTTTTTTTTTAATTACCTAAAAATTACTTTTAAAAATTGTATTTTTAAAAATCAGTGGAGCTGCTACATTGAAACATCTTCCTGATCTTAGTGCCGATCGAGTCATGAAACGCTCTTGCATTTATGGGTTGATTCTCAAAAAAGGTTCAAGCTCTTTGTTTATATAGTGTTTTTTTCCAGTTCCAGACCAACGCAAAGTCGCTATAACTGCACAATCATTACACCAGCTTTACTAATGCATTCAACCTCTAATATTCAACCTTGAAAATAGGTCTTAATATTTGGTCTAAAAATGTAACTTTGCTTTCGAAAACTCAAAATCGTTAAAATATGTTTAGCTAATGTTTTCAAGTTCATGTTCTGAGCATTTGTAAGGCGCTTTTTACAGTTTTAACCGTCTCTTTAGCCGAGACAAATGTGATGATTGACACTCCATGAAGCTGTTAAAAAACACGCTCAGAAAAAAGTCGATTCTGATCAAAAAAAAAATCCACAAGCACATTTACATATAGAAATGTGATCTTAATATTTGGCCTAAACATGCAATTCTGCTTTCAAAAACTCAAAATCTTTCAAATATAATTAAAATAACCAAATAAAACTAGAAATGACTCCAGCTTGAACGGAATCCTTGCATTTTAATGAACTGCATTAGCATCTTTGGTGTTAGTTGTTGACGTCTCGGCTCGTGTTGAGCAGCGTTTCCGCTGTCGTGTGGTATTAACACGTTTGTCGGACAGCGTTGACACTTCATCGTGTGGTTGAGACGCCGAAAATAATCACAGCGGCTCGTGTGACATTTACGCTCAACGACTCCATGATGTCGTGTGGTGGATTCACACAGACGCTTGACTGAGGCAGGAAGACTTCTTCACTTCCTTGTGCTTCTGGTACTCCTTGATGACGGCGCAGATGGAGGCCTTCAGCTCCTCCACACTCATGAACGGGAAGGACTTGACGAATCCCACTTTGGGCTCCAGCTCGTCCTCCAGGTCTCTCAGCAGCAGGATCAGTAAGTCCGTGTGTCCGTCCTCGGAGTCTTCGGCCAGTTTGGCTCTGGTGAAGTCCGGCACGCGCTGGTCCTTCTCCGAGCTGAGGCCCGAGTGGGAGTCGGACTCAGAGCCTGATTGGTCCGATTCGTCCGGTTCTGTGGGACGTTCCGGCTCCTCCGGGATAAAATCCAAGTACCCGACTGAATTGGACTTTATTTCAAGGAAAAACTTCTTCAGTGATCGTCTTATTGTTGTGTTGTTTACTTGCTGAACTTGCTGAATAAATCAGTTCTACCAGAGCTTCACTGCGCACACGCGGCTAAATAAAGACATTATTCATGATGATCGGAACCTTCCGGACGTCTGATGATGATGTCACGGGGCGTGTTTGACTGTCCTGTGGCAAGCCATTTTAGCATTTAAACCTCCTCGGGAACGATTAAACAACATAATAGATGATGCATTTTTTTTTTATAGTCGATACATTTAATATGGTTGCTTTTACACGTGAGCCAGTGCCCCGCCCCTATTGCCAACCAATGGCGAACCAGGCCGGACACGCAAGCACCTCCCACCCGACCAAAAATAAAAAATGGCAGTCTTTAACATTTACAGTATTAACTACACAATGTCAACATTGACAGTTTTACACACTTTAATAAAACATAGAATAAATATTCTAAATATATCAAATCACATTACAGAAACTTTAAACATTACAGCACCCCAATAAAACACAAAGCGAAACTAAAATCTGACGCAATGAAAGACGCATTTATATAGGGTGACCATATTTTGATTTCCAAAAAAGAGGACAATCGGCGCGGCCTCGGGACACAAATTCAGACAGGCTTCTCTGAGGTTGATGAACGCGCTTTCTTATGGTTCAATGGGGTTACTCCTGTAATTAACTTCTAATAAAATAATTAAAAAAATCTGTGAAAACCTGTAACAAAATAATAGCATTTTAGACTTTTGAGAAAAAATAAATAAAAAAATAAAAAATAATAATAATAATACACACACACACACACACACACACACACACACAGACACACACACACACACACACACACACACAGACACACAGAAACACACATTTATAACAATTTTTTTTCTCAAAAGTCTGAAATATTACTTTTTAATCTTTAATATAATATCTTTGTATATACATATAATTGAAGTTTAATATGCTTTAATTTTGCAAAATTAACTCCGGCATTACAATAAAAATACATCTAAAACATGTACAAAAAATTAGACAAAAAACAACTCTTCTGTTACAAAATGCTTCAACCTTTGCTTTTATCCTTTGATAAGAAGAATAATAGTAGAAGAGTTTTACAAAGATGAGATGAGATGTTTATAATGTGAGCTTAGAGAGTCTCCAGCACCCGAAACGAGACTTTACACTTAATTGTACCGACCTGCACGTGAGTTTATGTGTGCGCGCGCGTGCGTGCGTGCGCAGCCGCAGACCCGCGCAGACCCGCCCACACAAGGAAAGCAGCATCTGGGTAATTGCATTGCGTAAAAAAGTAGTGCCTGTGTTCTGTGCGCAAAGCGCCGGTCAATTTACATATACGCGGAATGATTCTGAACGCGCGTTATGAAAACGAGTAAAACCCGGACATTTTCGTGAATTTCAAAAATCCGTCCGGACGTTCCGGACAAGGTGTAAAAAGAGGACAAGTCCGGAGAAAAGAGGACGTTTGGTCACCCTAATTTATATGAGATAATCGGGAGTTACATGTATAGAATACATATCAATACAGAATATATATTTTTTACTGACCATTTAAATTTGATTTTAACATAAATGTGTGTGTGTGTGGTCTATTTATTAGTTGGTTGAATATATTTAAATACATAGAAATATTGTTCATATATTTCAATCTCTCTGTCTTCTTTAGGCTTAATATAAAACAGTTGTTAACAATATGCACGTATATGTAAAACAAAAACATAATTAAAATGTTCCATTTATTGGATATATGCATTTTGAAAATACATATTAAAATAAACTTAATGTTTCACGTATATGTGGATACATTTCTTCTCCGTATGGAACACTTTGTATTTATAGTCCTTTATTAATGATATAGTGTAAATATACAGAGAACGCTGTTACATACCCCATATCTTTTGCTCATTTGCCTATTTTCTCTTTTTTCTAAACCACTTTTTTGGAAGGTTTTTATGAACACTTTTTCTTTACAGTACATTGAACATTTGGGTGCCGTGTTAATTATTCCAGAGTAAGTTCATGATAAGTGTGTGTGTTGTGCGGTGTCACCGTAGAAAGCGTCCGGGTCGGCGTGTGTGTTCTCGCTCTTCAGAAGATCTCTCTGCTTCTTTAACATCACGTCACTGTCAGTCAGAACCTGCTGGAACCAAAGCCACTCGCCATCCAGAGCCTTCAGCATCTCACACACCTACACACACACACACACACACACACACACAACATGCTTTCACCACTGATGGATGGATGGAGGGAGACAGACAGACAGACAGATAGACAAATGAAGATAGATAGATGGATGGATGGATGGATGGATAGACAGACAGACGGACGGACGGACGGACGGACGGACGGACGGACGGACGGACGGACGGACGGACGGACGGACGGACAGACAGACAGACAGACAGACAGACAGACAGACAGACAGACAGACAGACAGACAGACAGACAGACAGACAGACAGACAGACAGATAGATAGATAGATAGATAGATAGAGACAAATGAAGATGGATGGATGGATAGACAGACAGACAGATGGAAGGATAGACAGACAGATAGATAGACAAATTAAGATAGATGGATGGATGGACAGACAGACAAATGGATAGATAGACAAATGAAAATAGATGGATGGATGGATAGACAGATAGATAGATAGACAAACGATGGATAGACAGACAGACAGACAAATGAAGATAGATTGATAGATGGATGGACAGACGGACAGATTGATAGATGGACAAATTAAGATAGATGGATGGATGGATAGACAGACAGATAGACAAATGAAGATTAAGAGAAAACTGTGAAAACTAAGAGAACTAAAGAAAAAACAAGAATAAGTAGTTGGCAGAAAAATACAACAGTGCAAACATGACAATGTCAAAATAATTGCACGAAAAAACAAAAATGACGATAATGTGAAAGATATCAAACGAAAAAATAGCTAAACTCTACATAGTTTTTGGCGTTTGAGTGGCTCACCGATGTCTCGACAGACACGCCGTACTTCTCGAGGATGTCAAACTGCTCGTGGACGGAGGGAATCTGACTTTCAATCTCTCTCAGATCCGCTCGCAGTGTGTCCAGACGCTTCTGACCCTCGTCCAGCTCCTTTAACGTCTGAGGAGGCTGACACGCCCTGAACACACACACACACACACACACGGTTACACTGAAACTGGGAATACTACTCCGTTTGTTGCAAGAAAAGGGAGTGAACAATCAAAATGAAAATCTAAGATATACACACAGAATAAAATAGACTCTAGATAAAACATCTAAGATGATATCAAGGCAAAAGTACTCAAATGTTTCAATAGATGTACACAAAATAATAAATAAATGGTGATGGTGACGATAAGTCGCGTTCTTCTTTATTTTGAGTCACGTTTCTAACAAAATGACGTGTGAATCAAACGCTGATGCGGTAAATTGAGCTTGTAACAATAGGAATCTTAAGGAAATCGCAGTTTTATTTTCGCTTTTACATTTACAGTATTAAGTACACAATGTCCACATTGACAGTGTAGAATAAATGTAATCCTAATATCTCGATTCACACGAGAGAAACTGTAGTGTAACAACCCATAAAAACACAAACTGAAAGTAATATTTGACGCAACGTAAAACGCAATTACATAAAATAATTAGGAAAATATTTAAAAGTCCATTTAAATGTGTTTTTTTTTTAACAGATAAATGTGTGCATTATATATACAGCCTAACCCATTTTTAATATATTTACATATAAAGTATTATATTTACTATTCAATCTTCGGTTGAATATATTTAATTACATGGAAATATACATAGTTATTGTTCATATGTTTCAATCTTTCTGTCTTCTTTAGGCTTTAAAAGAAACGATATATTTTAACAATACTGTAAATGCATGTATATGCTAAAAACACATTTAAAATGTTTGAAATAATTTATTTACTAATGAAATACTTTAAATATAAAGAGAATGGTTAAAAAATGTATAGAAAATCTTTTGCTCGTTTTCCCAATTTTCACCTTTTTCAAAATTGTGCACCTGATAGCTTTACGGATTCAAATCAACGGAGCCCCTCCCCCCTCCCCCGCCCGTCCCACAGACCTGAGGGCGTTCTCCTGCATGAAGTGGTGCAGCTCTCGGAGCGTGCTGGTGGCCATCAGGCTGAGCAGCTGCGTGAACTTGCTCTCCCACTCGTTGCAGTGCTGCAGGAGCGAGAACTTGAGCGGAGACGAGTCCAGCAGCACAAACTCGAGACTCAGCAGCGTCTCCTCCTTCTGGATGTTGATGGCCGCCTCCGTGTATCTGCACACGCAAGAGAGAGAGGAAGGAAGAGGAAGAGGAGACGAGTGAGGAGGAGAGGAAAAGAGACAAAGAGAGAAAGAGGGATTAAGAAAAGAGATAAAGAACAAGTGAGGTTGATGAAGCGATAGAGAACGAGTGAGGTGGATGAACATGTTTGAATGTTCTTCAATGACTGATGCAAAACTAACTTACGTAATAAAAAAAAGAATCTGTAAAGATCTGTAAAATCCTGTAACAAAATAATGGTCTTATGGCTCTTTTCTGATAAATAAATAAATTATATGAAATAATGTACTCTTTTGTTAGAAAAGCCAGCTTCAACAATATATCTAATAATAGTGTCCCTATTAGTGAGCTATTTGTTTTTATATAAAAATTTGCTTTTAAAAAATGTTTTTATGTGACAGATAATTTAATAATACAGAAAGTTGCAATTTACTAGTTCATTTTCTTTACATGGGCATTACGTTGTTTATTAATACATTAACTAAAATGTTTAATGTTTCTCTCTCTCTTTGTCTCTGTCTCTCTCTCTCAGTCTCTCTCTCTCTCTCTTTGTCTCTCTCTCTCTCTCTCCCCCTGTCTCTCTCTCTGTCTCTCTCTCTTGCCCTCTCTTTGCCTCCGTCTCGCTCTCTCTCTCTCTCTCTCTCTCTCTCTCTCTCTCTCTCTCTCAACACTGCAGACTGCTTATAGCCCCGCCCACCAATCAAACTAACGTTGACATCGTGCATCACCTATAAAAAGTAGAAAAGGTGACGTCTTCAGAAAATACGTGTGAGATGATTTGCACGAGATTCTGCTTTAAAAATGAATTTAAAAAAAAATGTGGGACAAAACCAGATGCACAATGTATGTAATAAGACTAGTGTCAAAAATATCAAATCAAACGTAAATTTCGAAGAAACGAACGAAAATTTGTTTTCTTTTAAATTTCGCTCACAATCTTCACGTTTTTGGTTAGAACTTTTTTCTTCGCTTCAGGTTTTTTGTTCGTTTTTTTTTTTTGCCTTTGGATTTTTGACCCAAGCTTCACGTGTGTGCGGCCCTTCTCTGATTGGCTGGTGAGAATGTGAAAAGAGAGCGCGGTGTGCATTCGTCGTGAGACGGACCTGGCGATGTCATTGTCGAAGGAAGAGACGGTGGGATTGAGACGCTTGTAGCGCTGCAGGAAACTGTCCTTCTCGATCTCCCAGATCTCCCGGTATTTGTCCCACGACTTGAGATAGGAATGCAGCTGAGACGCGGTGTTCATCATGGAGGCAGCGATGGCCGCCTGGAGCTTTATGATCTCCTCATCTTGCTCTACCACAGAGAGAGAGAAGAATGAGAAGAAGAAGACAGAGAGACAGAGGGGACAAGCAGACCTTGGAATAAAAGAGGTATAATGATGTAGAAATTATACAATTTTTATGCAAATATGAGCATTGTCCATTGGCACAAAACGAAAAAAAAAAAAAAATAAATAAATTAAAAAAAAAAAAAATATATATATATATATATAAATATATATATATATATACTTTTTTTACATTTAAGGCCAAATTACGTTAATATTCTCTTTACTTTTTACCGTATTGTTTTTCTGCCGTGAAGAACACTATCTTGGTGATATGTTATTCTTTTTTAACGTTTCTCCTTCAAAAGTTGAAAGAAAAAACCTTCAAAAATGAAAGTTAGACGTCAATATGGCGAACCGTATTGAAATTCAGTTTAATCTTACTTCTTCCAGTACTACTGTGTCTCTATAAAGTGTCACGGCATCTCTGTTTCATTACTTCCGTTTAACTAATAAAAACAATAATAACTAATAAATTCTCTAAAGACTAATACAAGTTTTTTATAAGCACCGCCCTGGTTTTCAAGCGTCCAAAATTCGTAAAATATATTCGCGTAAAGACGGTATATTCGCCCAAAGATATAACGAGAAAGTCACAGAGAAAAAAGAGAGGAGAAGAAGGTGGAGGGCACCGATGATGAGGTGGATGGGCTGTTTGGCGGAGGGCAGGTGGGTCACGAGGTCCGGAAGACGCTGGAACGCCGAGACGATGCTGATCAGCTGAGAGAAAACGCCGTTCACCATCACACTCAGTTTGTGAGGAGAAGGAGAGAAGTCCACCTGCGCGCACACACACACACACACACACACACACACACACACACACACACACACACAGTTTTATTTCTTAGAATAAAGATCACGATTTTTTCAAATGTAACGCTGAACATTAGAGCAGTAGAATAGGACGTACTCTTTGCTTTAACTTTAAATAAATGCAGGGGAAAATAACATAATATATAATATGTAATGTAAAAGTGTATGTATGTACATGTAAAAAAAAATGTAAAAAAATATATATTTTATAATCTTTTTTACATCTGCAAAATCTTTCAATCGATTTTAGTTTCATGACACGTTGTGGTGGGCGGAGTCGGAGTTGGTCACTTTGACCAATCAGAGCAAGGAGTCAGAAAAGTCCCAAAATGATTTGTTCTCAAACGGAAGAGATTTGCACGCAAAATTGTGTGAGTGTGTGTGTGTGTGTGTGTGAGTGAGTGTGTGTGTGTGTGTGTGTGTGTGAGTGTGTGTGTGTGTGTGTGTGTGTAAGTGTCACCTGAGCGGCTGATTCAGCAGAGTCGAGGCTCAGAACCACTTCCACTTTGAACACAGCGCTGGGTGAAGTTCTTCCATCAGCACCGATGGCTTTGCACAGCTCCAGGAGAGAAAGCTTGATGTTCTGAGCAAACGCCGTCTCCACCATCACGTCTGTTCTCTCCAGGTAAGAGGACCAGTGCTGCTGCACCTGACACACACACACACACACACACACACACGTTACACCAGTGGAGGAAACAAAACAGAAAAAAACAACAACAAAAAAACAGAAAGTCTTTAACATTGACAGTATTAAATACACAATGTCACCATTGACACCTAAATAAAACGTAGAAAAAATATTTCAAATGTTTCAAATCACACTACAGAAACTCAAAATATTACTACACCCCTATAAAAACAAAGTGAAACTAAAACGGCAAATGCATTAACATGATATATAAAATAATTGGGACAACATTTAAAAGGCCAATTAAATGTGTTTTTAACATATCAATGTATGAATTATATACCCAGATCACTTTTTAGTATTTTTACATATACATATCATTTTTACATTTACACACAAGTGTATTACATTTCCTACTATTCGGTTGAATATATTTAAATACATGGAAATATACAGTAGTGAGCTTTAAGTGAAACAAATTTTAAAAATATATGCATGTGTATCAACATACTTGTATTAGACATGTGCATTTTGAAAATATACATTTCTATTTAACAAGGCTTCACGTATATGTGGATACATTTATTCTCCGTGTGGAACACCTTATTTATAGTCCTTGGTGGAAGACATGTGGTAAATACTGTACACTGTAAATACACATACTGTACATACTGTAAATATAAAGAGAATGCTGCTGAACAACTTTGTCTTTTGCTCGTTTTACCCATTTTCTCTAGTGCTTTTGATAATTATTGGCTTATTATTTGATATTATTATAAGAGAGGGCAGTGTAAACCTTGGCCTCTACTCCTCCGCTACACACTCATTAGCCAAAACAGCGCTAGATCTACAGAAAAGTAGATCAAAAGTGTTGCATTTTGAAAGAGAAATGGACCACGTCCTATTTACTTACAGAGATATTTCTAAGGAAACATGAGGTCATTCGTGGAATGTTTAGTAGAAGGACAGTTCATGATATCTCAATATGTTCTTAATGTTCTTGTGCTTCTTTACACCAAAACAAAGGAAAGACGTGATTTATCTTTGGTTATTTATAGCAGAGTGTAGTAGAATTGTAATGGTCCGGCCCGCTGGACATCTCACTAGGTGTCGTGTGGCCCATCATGTGAGAGGAGTTTGACACTTTAAAGGATTGTAATGGACAGATGAGCGTCCTTCACTCACGAGGTTGTCGTCGGACTGGAAGGTGGCGTAGACGGCGCTCAGGATCCGCACCAGCTCCTGGTGTGTGTCCTGCAGGAGGAGGAACCGGCTTCGCTGGAGCTTCTGCTGCTCCTGCTGGAAGTGCTGGGCTGGGAAGATGTGGTGGTCCACACGCACCAGCAGATGATGGCTGATCGCAGCACACAGCTCACACACCGACACGTTAGCCGCCTTGTACTCGTCCACCATCGCCTGGACCTGTGGGAGGAGTTACAGGAGCTCTCGCGCAGGATTGGCTAAAACTTCGGCAGGATTTGTGCAGGACGAGGACGAGAAGATTGTGCAGAGACTGTTAGTTTCCCAAAGCAGTGAACACAAAGTCCATCCATCCTTTATCTCTCCGTCTTCCTATCAATCCATCCATCCTTTATCTCTCTGTCTTCCTATCAATCCATCCATCCTTTATCTCTCTGTCTTCCTATCAATCCATCCATCCTTTATCTCTCTGTCTTCCTATCAATCCATCCATCCTTTATCTCTCTGTCTTCCTATCAATCCATCCATCCTTTATCTCTCTGTCTTCCTATCAATCCATCCATCA
>MU204300.1:166856-193899 GCA_017309775.1 Paedocypris sp. Pulau Singkep | reverse complement strand
GATCACTAGAGGATCAGTGGAGATCACTAGAGGATCAGTGGAGATCACTAGAGGATCAGTGGAGATCACTAGAGGATCAGTGGAGATCACTAGAGGATCAGTGGAGATCACTAGAGGATCAGTGGAGATCACTAGAGGATCAGTGGAGATCACTAGAGGATCAGTGGTGATCACTAGAGGTTCAGTGGAGATCACTAGAGGATCAGTGGAGATCAGTAGAGGATCAGTGGTGATCACTAGAGGATCAGTGGTGATCACTAGAGGATCAGTGGAGATCACTAGAGGATCAGTGGAGATCACTAGAGGTTCAGTGGTGATCAGGTCCAGAAGTGTGGTGTGTTCTCTTCTCAGACTCGGAGCTGATGGTGACTCAGACACTGGTGGAGTGGGTTGATCCAGGAGCGTCGCTGAAGCTTCAGTGCAGCGTGTTCACCGAGAGCTGTGCAGAAGATCTCAGCGTCCACTGGCTCCAGCAGAGTCCAGGAGACTCTCACACACTCACACTGTTCAGCGGAGGAGAGAGAAGCTCTGGGTGTGACTCGTCTCAGCGCTGCGTCTACACACTCCTGAGGAGCAACATCAGCAGCGCGGCGGAGGCGGGAGTTTATCACTGCGCTGTAGCGGCGTGTGGACAGATCCTGCTCGGCCCCGCCCACTCACTCCAGACACACGGTGAGGAGAACTTCCAGAAATAAAAGACCATAATCATAAGGTCTTTTATTTCATCAATATCATAATCAATCAATCAATCAATCAATCAAAATGTAATCAATCACAATCAAAAGTCTCATAATCCCTGCCAATCATTGCTTTAGATTCACATCGTGATTCATTCACAGTACTGGACTTGTGGATTTTATGGGTCAAAAACCACAAGTAATAATAATAATATGAGTATTTGTAAGGCGCTTTTCACAGTTTTAACTAAAAGTAAAAAGTAGAAAGTAAATATTACAACGCGCAAACAATTTGACAGAACATTAACCAAAAATTCTAAAAAGGGCTGAAACGTTGCTTATAGTCGCCTATTCTCTTACATTTGTGTTTTATTTAATCAGCTTTACAACAGAAAAAAGAAACAGCTAATACTCAAGCTAATAACACACCCAACAAAACACTGATCAAGAATCTCAAGAGTGTAACTTTTTGTTTTAGCTTCACACTTTCATTGGTCTATTTATGCTTTATATTTTTCTACTTGTAGTCACCGATGCAGCTTAGTTTTGAGACCTTTTTTGAATTTTAGAACAGAAGTGCATCATTTAATCTCATTTTTACGTTTGTTCGCACTTTAACATGTTCGAAGAAGTACAACATTTGTGAATAATGTCGACCAACTCTTAACTTGAAAAAAAGCTTCTCAGAATACTCAAAATAATTTTTGGACTCTGTATATGATCACTAATATTTTAATATATACAATGTGCTTTAGTTTTAAGTTTAAGTTATTCTGTTTATAAAAAAAAAAAATTTATTTACCAACAAACACACTCTCACACACACACACACACACACACACACACACAACAAAATAAGTATTAACCCTTGTGAGGTGTTCTGCTTGACCCGCTAGGTTTTTTGTTTTTAATATAACGTAATAAAGCAATTTTAAGTTAAATACTTACCTTCATCACAATTACAAGTCACATAAACACCAAACGTGGTTAATATTTGTTCTATTCTTTTTTTTTTTAAATTATATTTAAGTGAGACTTTCTTCCTCAACACATCAAGCTCCTTGTATTTTTTGCCTGTTCACATCAGCTTTTACAAAACACGAGGAGCAACGAGTTTTACTGTGTGTGTTGCATATTTATTTCACAAGTTATCATAAGTGTATCATAGGTTATAAACTTGCTACATATATAATGAGTTCACAAACACTCTCAGTAGCTACACAAAGGAAGGAAACAGAGTTCAAAGGAAATGAATTTCAAGTTGAAAAGAAATTATTGTTTCATTTTTCTTTTTATAAAAACTGAAAGCCGGTCGCACAGATCCCAACACCACACAAGGGTTAAAAGGCAGATTTTAGTCAGTTAAACTGTAATTAAATCGTTAAAAAAGTATTAATGCATTTACTACTACATTCCTTAAAATATGAAAATAGACAGTTGTATATATTTATATTTATAAAGTTGTATTGTGTTTTTATATTTCAGGGACAACACCATTGATTCGAACTGCTGCTGCTGCTGCTTCTGGAGTTTTAAACCTCATACTCATTGTCCTTGTCATTTTTCTGGTTGTAAAACTTTGCAGGGTTCAGAAAAAAAGTAAATATTCCTTTGAGTTTACAGTTGATATCATTTCAGATTAACAATCTCATCATTTGTATTTGTAATGTAATTTCTGCTCTTGTTTTTTCCCTCAGTGCCGACACTGACTGAGACTCAGGTGAGATTACCACGTCTCTTCCGTACATTCACTACTCATTATCATTATTCTGAGAATCTTTTTACTCAATATTACTTAAGATTTTACTATATTATCTTATCTTATTTATGTCTATGTTTCTGTGGTATATGTCTGTTTTTACAATTTGTTTTTACAATTTTTACATGTATGTAAGGTGTCCTTATAAATAAAATGTTTTATTATGAAAATTATTCCCCCATAATTATTATTATTATTATTATTATTATTATTATTATGACTTCTCACTGTCAGGCCATTAAGAGCGTGTATTTTCTCCTCTTTTTTGCTCTGTTGTTGGTTTTCCATTTATTTCACCCTCTTTTCTCGGATGAAAGAGTGAAGATCTGAACTACGCGGCTGTGAGTTTTTCTCAGAAACCTCCGAGGATCAGAAGAAGAGACGCGTCAGAAGAACAGTCCGTCTACTCTCAGGTCCGCGCACACGTTTAATCACCTTTTATTCTAAACCATCAGACGAGATGTAAGAAATGTTCGGCTTGATGCAACTTTGTTCATTTTATATGGATTTCTTTATGTTGGGTTTTTGCTTAATGCTGGGTTTTTATTTTGTTTTCTGGGTTGACATTTTATATACATTTTATATATTTTGATTTATATAAAGTTCCCAAGTCACTCGACGTGCAAAAAAAACCTGTGCTTTTTGTTTGATTTACAACGATGCTCCGAGTTTTTTCGGATGCAGAGACAAATTTCCCACTGAGAGATTAATAAAGTTTCAATCATGTTCAATATTATTATTATTCGTGTTGTTATTATTATTATTATTGATAATAAAATGACAGAGCTTGGGACAGATTTCGTACTTTCTGTGGATTTGAGCCTGACGAAACTTTGAGCAAGGTCCGATGATTGTGACGTTTGTACAAGTCTGACTTTTAAAATGCAAAGCAAAATGATGAATCCATTTGTTCCAAACGTTTAAAATGCAATTTGCTCCAGCTTTTCAATAAACACTGTAGCTTCAAGAATTCGTGTTTGTGAGTGTTTTTGTTCACGTTTTGAATCTGCGTTGACCAATAATTAATTAATCGTGTTTATAAACAAGGAATTGTATTTTTTTAAATAGAATTTAACTATCCTGCACTTGACGCGAATTAGAAGCGAAACACACGTCATCCTAAACGGCAGGCGGCGCTGTGAGCCGCACTCGTCTGTCTCCCGCCGTTGCTCTGTTGTTGTTGTTGTTGTTCTGCTGTGGTTCGCTAGTAAAGATGGCGGAGATGGACGCAGACGGGCATCAGAAAGCGCCGGTGAAAGACGGATTGGAGCGTCTGAAGGTTTAAAACTGTGATTTTATTCTGCGTCTCGTCATTGTATGTGATTGTCTACCGTAAATACGCGTGTTCGGCGCATTCAAATATCGAATGTCTGCGGTTGCTGTTATGATGATGATGATGATGATGATGGTGTGATGGCTGAACCTGCTTCCTCCCGACAGGATGCGGTGGACGCTCTTTACTATTTCAGGGATCATTACTTCGAGAGCCACAGTGTGGAAGACGCGCGGAACAAACAGAACGACGTTGCCGAGGAGATGACGAAGACTCTGCGGACGCTGGAGGAAGAGGAAGGTGCTCGCCTTCATCACCCACACTTCACTCCGATTATACAGTATAAACCTTTGTTAAACACGGCATTGATCTTGCATTTAAATCACATGGTTTACGGGCAATTGAATTCACTGAGAACTTATTTCGAGATTTTTCTACAAATGTAAAATGCGATGTCTTGATAAACTGCTATACCGTATTTACGCGAAAACATTTGTAGAATTTTTGATGCTCAAAAACTTGGAGGTGCTTAAAATCCGCAATTTCAAATCTGCAGGTAAATAAAAGCGCCCATTTGTAAAGACTTTTTACAAGTGCAAATGTTGCAAAGACTTGGGTTTGGCTGAAAATTCTGGGAAATGAGGTTGTGATCACTAGAATCGCATGAAAATAGTTAAAAAATCTATTATTCAAGTAAATATTGAAATTAATCGATATTGAAATGACACGAGTCACGAGATAGGTTTCTTAAATGACGGAGAAAAAAAAATGGTTTTTGTAAGAGAAAATAAACATAATAGGTCCAGAAATGTACAAAAAAAGTATTTTTGTGCCTGAAAAATTAGGGCGGTGCTTGTAATTGCGTAAATACTGTATAAAAGATTGGGCTCTTAGTATCTCAGGCCCATTGCAGATCTATTTTCAGCCAATGTGACTTTAGATATATTTACTTTGTCGCAGTGTTGAATGGTCGTCTCTTTTGAACAGAAGGTCTCAAGCACAGCGCTCACTTCCTGCTCCTGCGGGGGCGGAGTCTGAACGTGGCTCCAGGGTTCAGCCAGAGCGCTGAGGAGTGTCTGTCCCGGGCCGTGAAGCTGGATCCAGGCCTGGTGGAGGGATGGAACACACTAGGGGAACAGTACTGGAAGAAAGGAGACTTGACCGCAGCCAAGACCTGCTTCACCGGAGCGCTACAGCAGGTGTGTTTATGATTTACATATTATATTTCCTATCATTGATTGTGTAGCTCTAATAAATCCATAAAGCAAAGACAGTGTTTTAGAGCCACAGGCTTTGTTCAGAGGGTTGACAATAAAATTGGCCCTAAAATCAATTTTGCACAAATCTGCTCAATTCATCCTGTTTTGTTTTATTGATGTGTATTATTGTGAGGCTGCACTAATCTTGTACTGTTTTTATGGTTTGTACAGCCCTTTGTCCAGCCTAAACTGTCAAAAAGGGCTTAATAAATAAACTTGAGTTGAGTTAAAATACCCTGGGCTAAAACAAGGCAAGAAACAAAATCAGTGAATCAAAACATAAAAATCTTTCCATTTTCATTCGTCATCACTGAACACTTCTATCTGTCTAGACCAGGGTTCGGCAAACTGCGGCTTCGTGTGGCTTGAAAAAAACAAAAAAAAATGAGTGTCCGATTAAAGTGCATGTTATTCGTCTCGAAAATGTAAAATTTGTCTTTATTATTAAGCAAAAGTTTTTAACTTCTTTCTTCAGACATGTGAGGAAAGCCCAGAGACGCCAAACTAGCTTGTTCTTCTGGTCACAGCACATAGTCTGAACACCCACGAACAAGGGACATTTTTTTCCTTATTTTTTTAACACGGACAAATAATGGACATTTTTCTTTAAATACTATTTTTTTCCCTTGTCAGCAAAGCGACTTTGCGTTGGTCTGCAACTAAGAAAATCGCTACATAAATAAACTTGAACCAAACTGCACAATGTATTGTAGCATTTAGCGTTACAAAATTATCAAGAGAAAAGAAACACTTAAATAAAATGAATTTATATCTTTAAATCACAGTTCCGGTCGTTACAACAATATTACACAATATTTCGTTAATTATAGCTTGTTCGTTTGTTTAATTGTAGTTGTTTGCAAGATTGATCATTTCTGTTCAGCTGCTTTTGAAACCGACTTGTTCTACAGTTCAAAATGTGTTCATTCAACATAAGTTTCGTGAATTCACTTTATCGCCTCCGTGCAATTGCAAAGTTTGCTTTTCTATATTACTGTTTACTCTGTTTATTGTTTACTGTTAATGTCTATTTGAAACATATTTTGTATTTTGGAAACGTTTGCTCTAATTTTATATACTTTATACCAGACATATTATTTATATTTGATCTTACACAATGCACATTTTTTTACTTTGTGTGTTTTTCCTATATTGCACCAAACGGAGTAGTGTTCCTAATTTCGTTGTAACCATGTGTCGCAATGACAATAAAGGCATTCCAATCTATTCTATTTTAAAAGTGTAACGAATAACGATATATAGGCCAACATCATCTCAGATGTCAAGAAGCGTTTGCGGCATTTATTGTCTCTCTGGGTGTTGAAGTTTGACTCTGGACTCTGTAAGCGTGTGGTCCGTCTGCGTCCAGAGCAAGAACAAGGTGTCGCTGCGGAGCCTGTCGATGGTGCTGAGGCAGCTTCCACCAGCAGGGGGCGCTCAGGAGCAGAGCAGGCGCGTCCAGGAGAGCGTGGATCTGGCCCGACAGGCCGTTCAGCTGGACGTCACAGACGGGACGTCCTGGTGTGAGTGAACCGCGCCTCCTCACCCACTCACAGACCTCACCTGACTGACACCTGTGTGTTCTCTCAGACGTGCTGGGCAACGCCTACATCTCCATGTTCTTCACCAGTGGACAGAACCCTCAGCTGTCCCAGCAGGCCCTCAGCGCTTACGCTCAGGCCGTGAGACTCGTCCTCTACTGATCATCTCTCCATCAGTTTGCTAATAAACCCAGTCCTTTCCTGACAGGAGAAGATCGACAAGGCCTCCTCGCTGAACCCAGACCTTCACTTCAACAGAGCCATGGTAAGATTATAGCCTCAGCTAGACGTGATTATGAATTCAGATTAGAGTCAAAAAATATCAAACGTACATTTCTAAGGAGCGAATCGTCACCTTTTCGTTTGACCCTTTTTTTTATCCGCTTCAGCATTTTCCGTTCGCTTTGTTTTTTTTTCTGGCAAAACGCTTCACGTGGGGGGAGGGGTCTTACTCTGATTGGCTGGTGAGAATGTGACTGGCAGCTGCTTGACCAGGAAGTGTGGGAGGAGTTCAGTGGGTGTGTCATCGCTGTTTTAATATTAGTATACAAACACAGTGACAATAAACATATTAAAGTGTTGTTTTTGCACAATATTGCGGACACTTCACAATAGAAGTTTTTGTTTCTTCACATTGAAATATTGTATCATAAAACTGTATGTGCAGAGAATAACATGTATTATTACTGTTGTTGTTGTTGTTGTTATTATTGATACTACAAAGCTAGTGCCAGAAATGAAACAAACGAAAAAAATCTGAAGCGAAAAAGAAAGATTCAAACGGAAAGGTGAAGATTGAAAGCGAAAGAGTTTATACTTTTTATATATACTTTCTATAGCGAAATACTTGGTTTACGTTTGACGTTTTCTGCCACTAGTCTGATTCCATAGACTAAAAGCAGAAGGAACTGTGTGTTTCCCGCAGCTGTTCCAGTACGAGGAGATGTTCAGTTCGGCTCTAGGCGGATACAGTCGGGCCGCGGCGCTGGATCCTGGATGGGAAGAAGCTGAGGAGAAAGAGAAGCAGCTCCTGAACTATCTGGACCAGCTCACGGCCTTGATAGAGAACAAGGTGTGTGTGTGTGGAAACCAGTGCTGGCAAAAGTACTCACATCCGTTACTCAAGTAGAAGTATAAATACCCAAGGTTCAAAATACTGTGGAAGTCAAGGTATCTTTTAACTCAACTTTTTTACTCAAGTAAAACTACGTGACGTAAAAAAGGAAAAATACTAGAATTTATACAAAAATTCTATAAATTCTATAAAAATACTATTACTAGAGTGACCATATTTTGATTTCCTAGATTTTATTTGAATATTTTGAACTTGCTTTATTATGTTCCAGTGGTGTAAAACTATTGTAATGAAATCTGTAAACTGAAACAAAACAATAGTCTTAGATTATCTAAGATTTTATTAGATTGTTTATATTTATAGCGGCATTTATCTGTTTTTTTTAAGACGACACGAAAAGAAATCCAACCGAAATGAGATAGGAGTAACGTCAGCTACTTTTTAAAATGTAAGGAGTAGAAAGTATAGATATTTGCATAAAAAGTAAGAAGTAGAAGTAAAAAGTTGGTGGCAGAATTAAAAGTACTGTCAAAAGTACTCGCATCCATTACTTAAGTAGAAGTATAAATACGGAGTTAAAAAAATACTGTGGAAGTAAAAACATCTTTTAACTCAACTATTTTACTCAAGTAAAAGTACTGGTAAAACTACGTGAAGTAAAAAAGGAAAATTAATTCAAGGAAAAAATGCCTTAGGACTGTGGTGTTATATTAAAACGTCACTGAATATAATTACATTGAAAATGTATGCATTTTTATTACAATGCAAACACATTAAAGAACCATGTGTATATAATTTAAGAATAAAATAATTTATTCACAGAACACAAAAGATTTACAAATATGCTTTCAGTCGCAGAAGTGGGTAGTTTTTACTAGAGTGACCATATTTTTATTCCCTAGATTTGATTTGCATATTTTGAACTTGCTTTGTTATGTTTCAATGGTGTAAAACTATTGTAATGAAATCTGTAAACTGAAACAAAATAATAGATTATTTAAGATTTTATTAGATTATGTTTATATTTATAGCGCCATTTTTATGGATGTTTTTTTTAGGTCGATGACAACACGAAAATAAATCCAACCGAAATGAGATAGGAGCAACGCAGCTAGTTTTTAAAATGTAAGGAGTAGAAAGTACCAATATTTGCACAAGTAAGAAGTAGAAGTTAAAAGTAGGTGGGGGGAATTACTCAAGTAAAGTGTAAATAAAGCCCAAACTGTACTTAAGTAAAGTAACAAAGTATTATGACTCCGTTTGACAGGGGAAGGTGAAAGCGCGGCGTCTGCGGAACATGCTCTCGTCCCTCAGTGGCTCCTCCCTCGGCCCTTGCTCCGCCCCTCAGTTCTGCTCGCCCTCGGGCCGCACGGGCAGCCTGGAGAAGTGCGGCTTGTCCACACTGACGCACGGCCTGAACTCCGGGGTGGCGGCGATGGGGAAGGTGGTGTTCAGTCTCGCCTCGGAAGGACGGATGGCCTTGTGAGTGTGTGTCCGGCCGAGCTTGTGCTTAACGATATTCACACTGCTATCTCACACTACGCTCATTATACACACACACACACGTTATGTTCGTCAAAAATGTTTGCGGGTTGATTTGGGCCTTTTATTTTGCGTATAAGAGTCATAAACCAAGAAGTGTGTGTGTGTGTGTGTGTGTGTGTAATGAGAGGAGTGTGTGAAGCACTTTTATTTTTAAACTTTTAACGAGTCATTTTGCCCCGAACATTATCTTTGTAACATAAACATGTAGCGGGTGTTTCAAATATGTGAACTGAACCATTTTTAGTTTATATATGATTTAGTTAATACTTTAGTAAATACTTAATACTTAAGTATTTTTATTTAAACTTAACGAGCCAATTTGACCCGAACAGTATATTTGTAACAAAAATGTAACAAATGTCAACTGAATCGTTCTATTTGTGTTATTTTGATGATTACACCGAATAAGCCAATCAGGAGAAGTTTGAAAGTGAGAAAAAACACTTGCGTGTTTTAAAAGGTTTTTTGTTGTTGTTGCGCTTCAGCACGTTCGGCATGGTGGACGGCGAGGAGACGTGCTGTGTGGTGATGGTGTATAACACGGCAGACGGGTGGGGCGTGTTGATCGGAGACACAGTGGTCATTCCAGAACCACAGGTCAAGCGACACAGCGTCACACACAAGACCAAGGTGTGTGTGTGTGTAAGGCGTGTCTGGCATCACTGGACGAGCTGCGTTAAAAATGTATTGATTTCATTTAGATGTTAATGTTTAAATGATTGGGACTATACTGAATGTACAGTACAAATATCAACACACAAATAGACAAATGGATGAAGTGACAGACAGATGGACAGACAGATCAGTGTCATTTTGGTCATCGTCTTTGTCAACGACACTTTTCCCCTGACGAAAACTAAACGAGAACTATATAAAAACTCCCGCTCAGGGACGAAAACTATAACTACATTTATTGACACTTTTGTCCACAAATAAAAACTAAACGATGTCCAGTCATAATCAGAACGACAATCACGGTCAAAAATACACACCTGAAGCGCCATCAGCTGATGAAACGTATAAACAATTACTAAATAATTACTTGTAAACGTAACTCAACAATATATATTTTACATATACTATAACAAATTTTATTTTACTGTATTTAATTTCCTCTTATGTTGATGTTTCATTTATGAGAATACATTTAATTGGATTGAAAGAAAAGTTCATAAAAATAAGTTCAAGAAAAATAAATGTTTTTCCTTGTATAAATTTAAGTAAGTAAGATCCTTGTATATATTTTAACGTTAACTACGTATTCAGATTTCTTAGACATTTTAACCCACTTTAGTGAACATTTAGAATATAGCACCTATATTTTTGTTGACTAAATGTATACTGTAATTTAGTCGACTAAAACAAAACAAAAATTAAGATGACTAAATTGGGACTAAAACAAAACCGAGTTTTAGTCAAAAGACTATGACTAAAACTAAATAGACTTTTTTGTCAAAATTAACACGGATGATATATATATATATACATGTGTATTTAAATATGCCACCATATATATATGAGAGAGAGAGAGAAAGAGAGAGAGAGAGAAAGACATACTGCTTGATAAAAGGAGTAATTGGTAGCTTTGCTTATTATTGATAATGATTATAAATTACATTTGTGTTTAGATAATATTTAGATTTTTTCTTTCATTTCTTTCTGAGATAATACATACATTCTGCATTAAAAATAAAAGTGTATGTAAAAAGTAGACAAGTATAAAAATCATTCTATTTTGTATATATAAAAACACTCACTATTTTTTTCTTTCCTTTTTTCCCCTAGTCTTATGACTTCCGAAGCATCCGTGTGGATTCTCCTGTGCTCCTCATCGTCAACGGGAAGCGACAAGTGATGAAAAGCCAAAGTGCAGCGTATGTCACGTACAAACCGCAGAGCGAATGAAGAACCTACGCAGAGTTCTTCCGTCTGAGTCCTTTTCCACCCTGTGTGTAGATATTTATCCTCTTGTGTTGCGTGTGGATTGGCTGTACATATCCTTCCTCGAACTTTTTTGTTGATCTTGATAATCATTATTAATTGTGACGCCGTTTTGATTCAATAAAGTTGCTGCGCTTGAAGTGACGTGAATCATCTTTTTATGATTAAATCATTTGGTGACAGAATGTTCAATGGAATTCTTCTCCTGAACAGAAGAGCGCTTTAATGCGGTGACGAACATTGTGTAAACGCTGCAGAGTTACTAACTGTGGCTACTCAAGCACGTAAGTTCCGTCTGAGGATTCTAGGAGCCGAGCTAGAAGAACATTTTGCCGTTTTCCGCTCCCATTGAGAAATACCTGTCACCGTCTGATCCCAGGAAGAACGGGCTGCCTCGGGAGGAACGCTGCTGCTGCTGCATCTGCCCTGCTGGGAAAAACACATCTTCAAATTCCATTTGTCACACACACATTACACATGTTCAAGGTGTTTTTCCAATAGTTCAGCATTTAGCCTTTAATTATTTTTTGTGTCACTGGTGATACCTTTCTTTATTGTCAGTTTTACAGGGACTTAAATAAAAAGAAATTTCACAACAATTAAAATCAAAGATACACTTGAAGTACACAATCAAAGATATTCAAAGATAAACTTGTAATACATGATGTAATACACTTGTAATACATAATTGATCACCAGGTGGCAGCAATTTATAGCTCCATTGCTTTTCCACTGTAGTGACCACTAGGGGAGCCGCTCCAAATTTGAACAAAGACTATTCTTTTCATATTTTCATAAAAATTGAAGGTCTAGGGCGGAGAACAGTGAAATTTCTTTTGAAAACTTTTGAAAACAGTGAAAACTTTTGTCTATGAAAAAAAAAATTCAAAAAAAAAAAATTTTTTTTTTATCAAAAAAAAATATGAGGAATGCAAGAAAGTGACTCAAGTGATCCAGGTAAAGTGAAGACGTCTAAAGCGTCTAGTGACCAAGTGTGTTCAGTACAGTGACTAAAGTGCTAATCTGTGTGACAGGGAGATGTTTTTTTCCTCAATTGGATTGGAATCCTAACACTGGACTGGATTATTAAACACGGATTGGCATTTCCTCACCGGTGCTGAAGTGAACAGACATGGCGTCGTTCTCTGCGGAGCTCAGCGTGTGTGTCCTCAGCGAGTCCAGGAGAGCCTGCAGCTTCTGATACTGTCGGTTCTGCTCGCTCAGCTGCTCCACAACCTCACTGTGCCTCCTCTTGTATTCCTCCAGCAACTGAGCCCACACAGAAGATGAAGACGTGATGACACACACACACACTTACTGCAAGACCACAAACGTCTGATGATACTTGTTCATTTCACGCCATCTTAGATAGATAGATGGATGGATAGATAGAGATACATAGATAGATGGATGGATAGATAAACAGATAGAGAAAGATGGATGGATAGATCAACGAATAGAGAGAGAGGTAGATAGATAGATGGATGGATGGATGGATCAACGGATAGAGAGAGAGATAGATGGATTGATAGAGAGATAGAGATGGATGGATAGAGAGATATGGATAGATGGATGGATAGATAGATAGATAAGACTTTATTAATCCCACTAGGGGAAAATGTTTGTGTTTAGCAGCAGCAAAAAACTGAAACGAAAGGGACAATTTAAAAGACAACAGTGAAGGCAAAAATGCAAACATCAAAGAGAACGAAAGCAAGAAACAAACAAAAAAATAGTATATAATCTTAGCACCAATAGCCATGTTAATGGCACTGGTTCTTGTTGTTTACATCTCAGAAAAATTCAAAACCCAAAAGAATGTGTGAATCAAAGACAATGACTAGAAATAGACACACTATATATCAATAGAACTTCTAAAAACTAGACACGATCTTTCCTCTAGATTTCAGTTGAAAATTGTAAAACCCTTTGTGGTGAAACATTCTTAAAAATGTTTTCTGAATAAAACCGCCGTCTAATATCCACCAATCAATCACATTCAATCACAACCGGCTTTATAGACAACACACGTGACAAAACGGTTTATCTTCACCTATAATAAATGTGAATGGCTGATTCTGGAGTGGCCAGTTCGGCTTCTCGTACTAATAACTCAACCACTTCTGTTATGGAAACTATTGCGCATTCTTTTGTTGACAGACGGTTGGTCTGATGATGATAAAGAATAAAAGTGTTGTTGTACAGACCTTCTTGAGAGTGGCTATTTCTCCTCGTAACACGTGTATCTCCTGTTCTCTGCTCTGGTTCTGCTGGACCATCAACTGCTCCATCTGGACCAGCTGACCACCGACTCTGGCCAGATCGTACTCCATTATCAGCCTCTCCTGGTTCACCTGAGGGTGTGAAGAACAAAGACATTAGTACCTTTGTGGAAAAATCTTCAGTATGAGTTGTGACTTTTTTTTGCGTCCCGTTTTGAATCAATACCGGAGTTTTGTTCTGTATTTCTCATCGTCTCAGGTAAATCATTCCAAACGCATTTAATGAAGAGCCTTTTCTACTTTTGATTGGGTCACACTCAACACGTCAGTTACTTTGATCGGTCTTTTATGGGATTAAGTTAGTGCCGAAAAGATTTGTGCAGACATGGTAATGACAGTGTGGTTATTAACAACAAATTTATTAATTACTAAATAATGGTAGAAATGACTAGACATAAAACATAAAAACATAAGACATAAAAACATGCAAAAAAAACATGTCAAACAACTGAATTCACAGTGAAATTATTATCAAACTTTATCTCATTTGGTCTGGTTTTCACACACTGTCTCACAATTCACAAATTACATCGCGATCGATCGCTGAATCAGTGTCGCCCCGCCCACCACCAAATCGCCCCGCCCCCTACAGTACGCGTCCCTTATTTCTGGGCATTAAAAGTACTAGTGAGCGACCATAAATGAGTGTTTTTACCTGATAGTTCCAGAACGCGAGCGCTTTATGACTGATGTCCTACTGTGACTGATGTTCTACCGTTTCTTAGTTTATTAAAATATATGTATTTAATATTAATTGGGTAAAACCATGTCAAACAACTGAATTCACTCTGAAATTAACGGCTTAAATCAAACTTTATCTCATTTGGTCTGGTTTTCACACAAACCACATCGCGATCGATCCAGTATCAGTGTCGCCCCGCCCACCAAAATCGCCCCGCCCCCTTATTTTTCGGTATCAAAAGTTGTGACCATAAATGCGTGTTTTTACCTGATAGTTCCAGAACGCCAGCGCTTTGTGACTGATGTCAAACACCGTTTGCGGGGAAAGTCCGACCAGAACCATGGACTTGTACTTCTCGGACGGCGTGAGGTCGGTCCGCAGCACGTCCATCTTCCCGGAGAGCGCGGCCGAGCAGGCGGGACAGGCCGGCGGGGAGCGGCTGAAGTCTCGAGCCCCGTGCTGGTCGCAGAACACGTGACTACAGGCCGTGACCCACGCCACGCCGCTCAGCTTCGCCCGGCACTTCAGCAGGTTACACCGCAGCGTGTGTTCCGACCCAGACATGGTGTCCGAGCTGAGGGAAAACGCGGTAAAACGACGCGTGAGGGAGTCGCGTGATGCTCCGACTACTATCGTGTCCCTCAGAAGAACGTTCACACGTGTATATGTTATAACGCGTTTTTCGTTATAAACTCACGGTAGTTTTGTCCAAGTCTGCTGTTCACACACAGTAGTGCAGTCTGCAAGCGCGAGGGAAATCAAATGGCGCCATCTGATTGGTTGGTCCACAAATGGCGGCAAAATCTGCCGTCTCAGGTAAAATGCGAGTTAAAAGTCCTCACTTTTATCAAAGCGTGACTAAATTAACAGGCAATGTATGGAATCAGTATCAGATTAGTGGCAAAATATCATATCAAACGTCTAAGAAACAAACGAAAATGCTTCACGTTTATGTTCGGTGTTTTTATTTTTTGCTTGCAATCTGCACATTTTCATTTGAAACTTTTTTTCCACTTCAGATTTTTTCGTTCGTTTATGTTTTTTCTTGCTTTTGGACCTCTAGCACAAGCATCACGTGGGGGTGGCCCTTACTCTGATTGGCTGGTGAGGGTGTGACTGGCAGCTTCGTGACCAGGAAGAGTGGGAGGAGTTCAGCGAGCATACATAGATTGAAGTGTTATTTTTGCACAGTTTTGCTAAATTGTTGTAGTGGCGTGGCACACATTTCTATGGAAGCCCATTTCCGCCACTTAAAAAATCGTTTTTTTAAGGGTAAAGAAAAGTCGAAATAAGTATTTATCAAAATAGTATCTCAAAATATTGACTTAGTATCTTAGTAGAGATACTGTCACATTGTATCTTAGTAGAGATAGTGTGGCAGTATCTTGACTCAGTATCTTAGTAGAGATACTAAGTCAATATTTTGAGATACTAAGTCATTATTTCGAGATACTAAGTCCATACATTTCTCCTTCTACACATAGGAGTACTGTGTTTGTGCAGAGAAGGTCCCGAAACGCTTTTTTTTTTTGGCACTAATCTGATACCATAGCTAATGATACATAATATAATGCAGTTATTATAGACGGAAAGATCTTTGGCTGCTTTACTAACTGTTGAGTATTGTTGAGTTGGTTTTTAACCAAACTTGTAGAAAGTCTAACTTTGATGCATTTTGGAAGCCCCCAAATGTCCTTTCACTTTCCCCGGTGAGAATGTCTTTGTCTGGTTTGGCAGTGAGTCTGTGTTTTTTCAGTGTGGCAGACCTGAGCAGATTTGCAGCAGAGGTGTGATGATCAGAACCTGCTGAAGCCTCCTGAAGATTAAACATCTCGCCGGATCATGATGACACCTACAGTGTTTTTCACACTGAAGATGAAGTCTGTGGGTTTTTTTTTCCGATTCCTATCTTAAAAACCCAGACCACAGATCACGTAAGAGATTGAATCAGGGTCAGTGGATATCTGTTAACAGTACGCACAGATAAAGCGTGAAAATAAAGGAACGATTGAGAGTTATTTAAAGACACTGCTGTGCAACCTGAAATGCAAAAACACAGAAATAAAGATTTTACATACGTTTTGCACTAGTAGTGTGATGTGCTGAAAAACATGTTGGCAAAGAGAATTGGAATCAACTTTATTGGCCAAGTTTGTACATATAACAAGGAATTAAATGTGGTCTTTTGTTCCCTCTTTTTCCAATAAAACAAGAAAAACAAAAATAGAATAAAAAAACATACAATATATATAACATAAATATTTAAATAATAATTAAAAAAAACGGTGACATACAATGAAACTAATAGAAAACTGAACAAGAATCGCACGTTCTTGCAGCAGTTATTGCACGTGGGTTAAATTGAGGGTCTGGTAGAGTTGTGAATACTATAGTAAAGGAGAGATAGATAGTAAAGAGAAAATGGGTAGAATGAATGAAAGTAAAACAAACTTACAAAATATTTAACACAAACAATCAAATTAACAAATAAATTACAGTGACACAATGAAACATAAAAATAAAAACTGCACATTCTTGCAGCCGTTATTGCACGTGGGTTAAATACAAGTACATTTTTGGTAGAACAAATGAAAGAAATAAACAAGAGAATTGAGACTCATGATGCTGGTGAATGTTGAAACCAAAACGATTGCTCCGATTGGTCTGTGTCCAGTCACTTTTATTACCATACTTTTGTTTTTGTGTTGTTTTTATATTTAAACAAAGCCGAGATCATGGAGGATTTCAACACAGGGAGACTCAATGCCTCAGCCTCTTTTCAGCTCAGCATCACGGCTTCAGAGGAAGAAGATGCTGGAACGTATTTCTGTGTATTTTTCGAATATATTAAACTTTGAGAACAGGTCAGCTTGACCCAAACATAACTGGAGAGTTAATTATAGTAGTGTGTAATAACAATTATTTAATATTCATAGTTAACTTTCACGATGAAGCCATCTTATTTGCATAAATGATGAGAGGATTTTGTGCAGGTTGGAGATTCCGACGTGACTTACGCTTCTGTGAGTTTTGCCTTTTGAGTTTTTGTGGAGGATCAAGTGACAAATACTCCACGGAATATAGTGAAGTCCACGTCTAGTGGGACACAAAAACACAAGTGGGATGAATTTGCTACAAGTGGCATGCTTTACTTTTTTAAACGATCCTCATCCTAAATAAATAACAAATGAACAATGAACAAAATTCTGCTCATGCAGCTTTTTTTCTTTTTCTTTCGTGAAGCTTGACAAAAGCGTTTTCTGGGTCACAGACCGAAGCTGCGGGTCTTCCTGTGCTCGTGGTCTCTGCTGAGGTTTGAACAGTCAGACCCTCGATGTGTTCAGGAAGTGAGACCTGCTTCGTCTGACCTTTTACGATAAACGCTCCCACACGACTGGAGCAGAAATAAAACGCACTTTGCTGCTAGAGATCAAAGAGCTGGAGAGATTTCTGGAACGCAAACTTTTGGACACTTTTTGAAACAAACCGGTTTTGATGGTTGACAAGGTTGGGGTAGTTAGGGTATCGGTAGTTAGAGAACTAACTATGACACCTTGGTTAGTAAAGGTTCTGTTTATGTATGATGATAAGTGTGTGTGTGTAAATGAACGATAGAAAGCATCATCCATGACGACAATATGGCACACGCCACTCATGATGGCATCAGCCAGGACATTAATGATGACATCATTCCTGACACGCATCATTCTATTCAGTGTTATTTTTGACAAAGATTTTTTATTTCATTTTAGTCATTATGTCTTATGACTAAAACTCAGTTTAGTTTTAGTACCAATTTAGTCATCTTACATTTTTTTAGGTTTAGTCTAATTGTAGTCGACTAAATACCACAGCATTTTAGTTGACTAAATTACAGTATAGATTCAGTCAACGAAAATATAAGTGCTATATATTATAAATGTTTACTAAAGTTGCTGTCTATAACAAATCTGAGTAGGTAGTTAACTATAAACATATTAAATACATACAAAGATTTATTTTTCTTGAACTTATTTTTATGAACTTTTCTTTCAATCCAAATAAATGTATTCTCATAAATGAAACCTCAACAAAGAGAAAAATAAATACGGGCAAATGAAATCAATTATAATTGCATCACGTTTATACACACGGCGAAAGACAGTTTGATCAGCAGATGGCGCTTCAGGTGTGTTGCGTTTCTGCTCGTGATTGTTGATGAAAGTGTCAATAAATGTAGTTATAGTTTTCGTCTATAAGTTTTTATATAGTTCTCGTTTCGTTTCCGTCAGGGAAAAAGTGTCATTGACGAAGACGATGACCAAAATATAACGAAATTAACACTGATTCCATTTCAGTGTCCGTCTTCAAAACGAAGCTTTTTCACATGTCGGCAGGTGACGTGTCAGAGAAACCGTCTCAAGGAGGAAACGAGACTCACAGACTCAGTGAAAGCGCCTTCTCTACTGCTCTACTTTCACATGAAGCCAGTTCAGCTACTGGAGGTCATGAAGTCTTCTGCCAAAAGCTCCGTTCTTGTGCTCCTCATCCTCTCAGCAGGTGGGAACCATCTTCTCCATCCGTCCTCACGTCCGACCCTGAAACCTCTAGCAGCGCTGGAACGTTCTCGGAGTGTCTCACAGAGTCCAAGCGTGGAGGCCTCGGTGGGTGAAGACGTGACCCTGAGCTGCTCTTACCCGCTCGGCCAGGCCTCAGGAACCACGTGGTACAAACAGCTGCGTGGACGGAACCCGGTTCTGGTGTCGTCTTCTCTTCACTGGACCCAAAGCAGCGTGATGTACGGAGCTTTCCACCATCCCACACGCTTTCGAGTGGACGCCGAGGCTGGAAGCTTCAATCTGACCATCTTTAACGTTCAGAAATCTGATTTTGCCGTCTATTATTGCGTCTTATCTTCATTCCACGTTCCTCATTTTGGAGCTGGGACGGATCTACGAGGTGAGTGTGCATCTCCAGTCCAAGAGGATTTACTAAACTTGTTTGATCGACAGAATCGAACTCCACTCACCTGATCACACAGACGTTATCAGCGTCCGGTGGAGACGTGACCCTGCGGTGTCTGGTCCAGCTGAGGAACATCTGTGGAGGAGACATCAGCATCTTCTGGCTCAGACGAGGAGCAGGACACGCCCGTCCCACGATCCTTCAGGCCTCGGGAGCTTCTGGAGGTCAGTGTGAAGACACCGCAGGATCACGGAGCTGCTCCTTCTCTCTGGATGAGATGAGCTCTTCTGATGGAGGAACGTTTCACTGTGTCCTGTCCGAGTGCGGAGAGATGCTGTTTGGACGAGGAGTCGCCGTGACACGTGCGTACCTGAAGTTTTTGTGGTGGTTCTTTCTGTGTGTTGAGAACTTGTGCGGCTTCTGCGTTCTAGAAGAATCTACTGGAGCTGATGTGGACGTCTGTGTTCTGACTCTCACGCTTCTGCTGAGCATCAGTTTCCTCGGTAATATTCTGCTTTTCATCACGATGTGGAAAATTAAAGCTAATTAAATGTCTATTAATTAAACGATTTGTGTGATCACTGTTGCAAATTTGAACCATGCTTTACCTACAATGCTTACGTGTGTGTGTAGGGGTGTGTGTGTGTGTGTGTGTGTGTGTGTGTGTGTGTGTGTTTTAGAAAAAGTCTAAATTGAAAAAAAAAAAAGATGTCAGAAATTGATATTCTGAAAATAATTATATTATTCCTAAAATAATGAAAGCAATTTTTCATCTTTTCCTCTTTCTAAACCACCATTTATATTCTTTTTTTCCATTTTTATTTTTGCTGCACACATGTCGTCGTGTATAATTTATTCATGCTATACTTATGTAACGATTTATGTTAATGTAATATTTTTTGTGTGTTTGTGTAAACATATCAATGCAACATTAAATTTGGAGAAAAAACTAAGTGTCTCACTGCCTCTGATTCTACGATGAAAATAACTTCCGTTTAACGCTGATCTGAAAATACCGTCTGAAGCCACATGAAAGTCACGTGGTCGATTTATTCTTACAGCTTGTTCCACTAAAACATTCAGGTCACATGCGACACATCAAAGCTTTTATCTTTTAAACTACAATCATCAGACCAGCAGGTCCAGATGCGGCATTCAGAATACAATTACAATATTTTAAATATTTGTAATTTTTGTGAACATTATTTAAAAGCAATACATTTATAGGCAATAAAAGAAGATGGAATATATTTATTTGTGTCACATGATGTGCAAAAGTAGCAAGATATTATGATGAAATTAGATTATTTTTTTTATTATTAAACCTAAACATATTACATTAAAGCATGTTGATGAACATGTTTTGTTTCTAAACTAAACCTTGTTCGTAAAGCATGACTTCAGAACCATGGACAGAGACAAATCAGTAATTTCATAATTAGATAATGTTTTAATTGTGAAAGTAAATCGTCATTTCTGAAACCGTGTGGAGGTTTGTGGTTTAGTTTGTGGTTGATCTTTTCATCTGAAGAATGAATTAGAAGTTAGATCTCGACAGGTTGCGAAAACTCGTGCGGATTGGCCAACTGACAGATCACGTGACTTGAGTGAACGATCACTAAGACTGAGCCAGTCACAGAGCAGATCAGACTCCGGTGAAGATGAGCAAATCAGGGTGTGTTACCATCGGATTCTTCTTCAGCATGAGTGAGTTAAACCTTATTTTATTGATACTGTACTTTTGAGTTAATTAAATAAAATTAAATTTAAAAAATGAACTTAATTATTTTTACAACACAATTTACCATCAAAAACACATTTCTTTTTCTAACAGACACACTCTCGCTTTCAAAATCCTGCCAATCTTATGCACATGAATCCTCTTTTACAGTTGGAACAGCGCTGGGTGACGTCACACAACCCGAGACGCTTACGTCAGCGCGCGCGGGAAACGCGGTGTCCTTGTCCTGCATGATTTTAACTCGCCACGTGACTCTGGCGCTGTGGTTCAAACAAAAGCCCGGGAAAGAGCCGCGTCTGCTCGCGTCTGCGCATCCTCACTCCAAACGAACCACCTTTTCCCGCGAGTTTGACGACGGCCGCTTCGTCACGCTGATCGACGTCACCAGCGTCAATCTGACGATCGTGCGCGTGACCGAGTCGGACTCCGGGACCTACTATTGCGCAGTCTCAGTCTCCAACACAATAACCTTCGGCAAAGGAACTCGACTCATTATTACAGGTATTACGGTAAATTAAATGATAACGATAAACGAATTAGTCATTAATGGCATAAATTATCAATTTCAGCAAACGTCAGCGAGGTCGGATATGAAGATTCAATTAAATGTTTGTTTGAAAACGATGATGGAGAGTTAATTCCAGGATCCATCAATGCTGGAAACCAGAAGCGCGCTCCCGAGAGCCAATCACAGCGCGCTCCCCAGAGCCAATCACAGCGCGCTCCCGAGAGCCAATCACGGCGCGCGCTTATCTCTTGCGCCGAGACTCTGTTCGCTGACAGATCTGATCCAGGTGAGCGTCGATCAATTTAAATTAATATTATATTAAAATTAATAAATAACACAATAATAATAAACTATAAATTATAATATAAATATTATAAAATAAATTAATATATAAGTGCTCTGATCAATCTAATCGACAAATTATTATTATTATAGTGTATTATTGTGGTGGATGTTATTGTATTAATTTAATTTATTAATAAAATAATATTGTAGTAATTTCTAACTGCATTAAATGTAATTCCATGAATAGATGTTCTTTCGTTTTAATGTGTACATTTTTTTTTATTTTAATTTTCTCCTTGATAAAACAATGTAGTAAATTATTATTAAACATAAATCATAAAACGTTTAAGTTAAACAGTAGAACTAATTTGGGTTTTAAAACATGTTTTCACTTTAGATTTGACGTTCACCCGACCCAGAATGGTTCTTACAGCTTTACTGGTCGTTAACATTTTCGTCAGTGTCGTGTTGGGCTGCCTGAGGACGAGGAGTATGTCATCTATATATTACACTATATCTGTAATTTGACTTTGACAGATTATACACAAATAATAATAATAATAATAATAATAATAACAACAGGTGTTACGCGTGTTTTGGCCGCTGTCCAGATAAAACTCTCGTTTTAAATAGGAAAGAAGTCTCTGCAACAAGCTCAGACTGACGAATCTAACAATCAGGTAATTTGACATCATCGAAATGTGACGTTTGGTATGACGCTGATTGTTTTTTATAGAGTGAAGTGACGTATGCCGTCGTGACGGGGTCAGCGAAAGCGGGAGAGAAGAGAGACACGCAACAGACACTCTATTCTACCCTGCTACACCAAAAATAATTCTAATAAAACCAGTCATATTTTTGTTAACATTTTTTTTTTCTTTAAGTGTCTTCTTGCTCGGCATCATTCAAATGTTTATGATTCAAAGGACGAGATTTCCGGTATACATTTTATAGTCTATTATTTGAAAAATCCCGGGTATTCTAATATATTGAATTGATATTTTGGGTCAAACGAATTTTATGAAATTAAGAGCGTAGAGTTAATTGAAACGGAGACGTACATTAGCCTGTCTGTCCTCCGATTCAGCTGATAAGCAACTAGTAGAATAAACCTTATGCCATATAACTTAAAACCCCTGTAGTAACTCAAAATCACTGCTAGATGGTAGAAAAGATTTGGAAACCAGCTGAAAAAGACATGTGGTAGAAAAGTTACCGAGCGAGCGAGCAGCTTCACACCTTCGTCTCCAGGAAGCTGAGAAACCGCCACTGACACGGAAGATTATCATTGTTTTATTTCGATTACCATTTACTCAAGCAGTAAATAAAATGTGCTTATATTATTAAAACAAAATTTAAAATAAAAAAATAGAGTGACAGTCTTGAACAAGATACACTGACAAGCACAATACATTTAACATTTTATGTACGATTAAACATTTTCATCCGTTTATTATTCTGCACAGAAAAACACTGTGATTGTTTAGTGATTGAGTATTAGTGCTTATGCTTTGGTGTTTGCTCATGGTTTTAGTAATTAGAGCTTCAATTATGTGTTTATTATTTTTTTCCTCGTTATTAATTTTTTTTTCTTCAAAAGATTAACATTTTATTAGTTAGTATTAGTATTTAGTATTAGTTAAGTTACTGTGTTTAGTGCATTATACGCTTCCATACAAATCAGACGAATCCTTGTAAGAGATTATATCAACAGCATAATACTTTAAAAGTAATAAAATAAGAAAAGATATAAAATTGGGAAGATGTTTAAGAAAGACTGTATCATCAGAATGTACACATACATGACAACCTTTCTGTAAAAACATTATACAATTGAAAGTTTGTATACAATGTCTATTTGACACAGAAAAACAGTGTGATTCTGTTAAGAGTTTAGAGATTGATTATTAATGATTATATACTGTGGTGTTAGTAATTAGTAGTAATGCTTTAATATGGAACAGAAACGGTTGTTATTTGCACATCATGTAGTTGAGCCAAACTACAAAGCCGAATACTACTGTGAGTATATAAGTTCATGCTTTGTTTTTATTTGAATGAGTCGAGAGGATGTGTGTGAGTGTGTGTGTGTGCGTGTGTGTGTGTGTGTGTAAGTGAGTGTGTGTGTGTGTGTAAGTGAGTGTGTGTGTGTGTGTGTGTCCGTCACTGTGTGGGCGTGGCTGCTGACAGGGTGATGACCGGCTGTGGAGGAGAGACACTGGTCAGTCAGTGGTTTTACTGGTCAGTAGACACTGGTCAGTGGTGTTACTGGTCAGTGGACACTGGTCAGTGGTGTTACTGGTCAGTGGACACTGGTCAGTGGTGTTACTGGTCAGTAGACACAGGTCAGTGGTTTTACTGGTCAGTAGACACTGGTCAGTGGTGTTACAGGTCAGTGGACACTGGTCAGTGGTTTTACTGGGCAGTAGACACTGGTCAGTAGTGTTACTGGTCAGTAGACACAGGTCAGTGGTTTTACTGGTCAGTAGACACTGGTCAGTGGTGTTACTGGTCAGTAGACACTGGTCAGTGGTTTTACTGGTCAGTAGACACTGGTCAGTGGTGTTACTGGTCAGTAGACACAGGTCAGTGGTGTTACTGGTCAGTGAGTGGGTCAGTGGGTCATCACTCACCAGGCTGGACCGGGGCGAGCAGCACTGAACCACCTTGCAGCAGTACGCAGACAGAGTCACGGACACCACCATCTGCACCATCTCCAGCAGCTGATCCAGAGCCGTCACCTGATAGGTCAGATGCTGCCCACATCATACGGTCAGTCACAACTGACATTTTACTGGACCATAATCATAATTAAAGTGAAATAACTTGATAATCCAGAGTCCCGGGATTAACTCCAGGGGTGTGAGGTACTTGAGTAAATGTACTTTGTTACTTTACTTAAGTATGTTTTTGGCTACTTCGTACTTGCACTGAGTATAAAAAATAGAAGCAACTTTTACTCTCTACTCCACTACATTTGTGACTGAGTAGCAGTACTTTTCACTCCAGTACATTTGAACGGACACTTATCGTTACTCGTTACATTGTAATTGTGATTTATACCGCGGTTAATTTCTTGGGCGGACGAGGTGAATATCGCCATCTTTAGGCTGCTGAAGGTAATGGAGGCTATTTGTGAATTAGAAACCACAAGAACGTGAATTATGGTTTCACAAATGTTATTATATAATATATCACTTTATATAGTACATATAATATATAATTTACTAATCAGATTAATCATTTTATTTTATATCTACTTGCAAATTTAAGTGATTGAGACTGACTTTTTGTTCTTTTTATCTACTTTGTACTACCAGTTTTCACACATTGAGGTTAAATTCTGTTTCTGTCTTGGAAAACAATAGTTTGTTTTCACATTTCTTTTTTTTGGGCCTATATTGAGCACGAATAAAAATACTTCTTGATTCTTAAGTTCTTTTCAAATGGGATACTTTGCTACTTTGACTCAAGTCTTTTTGAAATTGGCGACTTGTTACTTGTATTGGAGTCATTTTTACAGTAAGTATCTGTATTTTTACTCAAGTATGGCTGTCCGGTACTCTCTACACCCCTGATTAACTGTAATGTGTGTGTGTGTGTCACACTGACCTCTAGCGTCTCACACAGCGTCTGTCTCTCGGTGAGGTTGGCGTGGCTTGTGACCTCACACTGAAGAGGAATCATGTAAATGTTGAAGAAGAGGAATCCGTGCACGACACTCATCACTATCTGCGTCCCCAAGCAAGCCTTGATCTGTGAAGAAAGCAAACGCTCACGTCCTTCTCCATAGTAGCTGTTCCCAGAGCTATCTGAGTGAGTGAGGTGGGAGTCATACGGTGGGTAGGTGGAGCTTCTGCGCGGCTATGGCCACGCCTCCAGCAACCACGCCCTGTTCAACAAATGACATTAAAAATAAATGTTCAATAAAAAAATAAAAACACTTGGTGGCAAACATTCGTCAGGCATTCGTTTTAACCCAGTATGAGTTGTTGACCTTTACTGACTTCTATTGTCTTATATATGTTTTATATCTTATCTAATCACATTCTGTTTTGTTGCACTGTACTTATTTGATTTATTTATTGCATGTATATACTTTTGTTTTTTATTTTCTATTTTCTATTTTCTATTACCACTGGCATTCAATGTAAGAACGACAAAGTAAGAATTTCATTGTGCAGAACAACCTGCACACAGCGACAATAAAAGCCTCTTACTTACTTACTCTTAACTAAACACTGGTTTTCGCATTCGTACCGGTACCGCGCACCGGTATTTTTTGGGATTAAAAAAGAATTTTGGGATCATTATTTATACATCTCTCAATTCTTCTCGTCGACATGGATGGGGAAACACTGCCACGGCTAACACAGTCGAAAGGCATTGTGGGAAATGTAGTTTTTGTTCAAAACGCGCTCCAAATTTTATTTTTTAATGTATTTATTTCAGACACATGAAATGACACGTGAGTTTGACACGTGTGATCCAGAAGCTTCTTTACCACCGAGGAGAGCGCTGCGTACACGCTGTACTCCGCCCAGTGTCTGGTCCTCATCACTTTCACCCCGAGGAAGAAGATGGTCAGCGCGATCTCCGTCACCTGCAGCATCACACAACATTAAACACGTGTAGGTACCAAACAGCTCCCGTGTGAAAGACACCGGTCGAGTGGGCGACTAATGATGATGTCACACAGCGTACCGTATCATCGAGTAAATGTGTGAGCATGAAGAAAACACGTATTTATGCTGTGCAGTTTAATTCGCCCAAATGTCGGTTTTACACATTGACGACTACAATCAGTCAAATTGATAACTTTAATCAAAATCAGCGTCATACAGTTCTAAACATTAGGGTGTTCCACGATACAGAACCTCTTCAGGTTTAACATTTGATCGCAAAGGTTATATTTCCCTTATTATATTTTCCTTTTTTTCCTAACTTACAACCAATCAAATAGTGTGACATCATCATTAGTCGCCGGCCCGAGCTGTTTTTACACCTGAGCCATTTTGGTACATGCACCTGCAGAAGTGTAAAGAACTTGAGTAAATAGACTTTAAGGTATTTTTCTAAATTTGGTAAATATACAATATGTATACATATGTATAATAGAAATTTTAAACAAAGGCACAAAGAAGCTGCAAAAATTCTTCAGACATTGAAACACTGAGCATAGTATTTGTACTTGTGTTAGTACTTGTACTTTATGGCTTGCGTGAATTCATTGGGACTGCGTGAATCTAAAAGTTACTTACATTTTTGACCCTCAGTACAAGTACAAAGTATCCGAAAATACTTTAAGTCAAAGCATTATTTACAAAATTGACACAGTAACAAAGTCCATTTACTCAAGTACTTTACACCTCTGAACCCCGATGTGTGTTCAGAATCCGTCCCGCATAGATAGATAGAGATAGATAGAGATAGAGATAGAGATAGAGATAGAGATAGAGATAGAGAGAGAGAGAGAGAGAGAGAGAGAGAGAGAGAGAGAGAGAGAGAGAGAGAGAGAGAGAGAGAGAGAG
>MU204300.1:132004-144342 GCA_017309775.1 Paedocypris sp. Pulau Singkep | reverse complement strand
GAGAGAGAGAGAGAGAGAGAGAGAGAGAGAGACAGGGAGAGAGGGAGAGAGAGAGAGAGAGAGAGAGAGAGAGAGAGAGAGAGAGAGAGAGAGAGAGAGAGAGAGAGAGAGAGAGAGAGAGAGAGAGATTTAAAGAATTTAAACAAACAAACAGAAAATTAGACAGTTAGAAAACACTAACCCACAAGAAAAATGCTAGTTTATATTGAATTGTATGAATATATTGTGCCCTACATTAATTAATCGTGAGATTGTATTCGCCGGGTTATGCTCCGCCCTCAAGATCAACAGGTGATCAAGAAGAAGAAGAAGATGAAGAAGAAGAAGAAGAAGAAGAAGAAAAGCCCATGTGCCTCGTGTCTGATAAAAACCCACAGAGCCGAAAAATCCCAGAGTTGAATTATAAACAACAAATTCTGCGTCTGTGGACAAAACCTGGAACTCTGCTGCGGACTTCCTGTTGTTCTTCCTGAGAGAGCCGAGCTTCCGGACCAGACCACAACATTCCCAAAACCACCAGATGTGGCCCAGTCAGAAGGTCACAGGCTCTAATCCCGGACTGTGTGTGTCTATAGCGTGGCAGTGACCTCACTTCAGAAGCTGGTCTGCTTGTCCAAACTGTCCACATCTTCTGAGCAGAGCAGTCTGATGTCCAGTCGGAGCAGAAGAACAGACGAGGGTCTTTGTGCATTGTGACGGTGTCGTCCCCCCCGCTGGGTCATGATGGAGTCAAGAGTGTCCGGAGTGACTTCAGCTGCTCACACACAGTCCAGATTCCTGGTGTCTTCTGCTCCAGGACGTGTCTCAGAACTGAACTAGGGTCAGCACATTAATACCCCCCAAAAAAGGGATCCATGCTTCAGGGGGCGGGGCAATGCGGGTGGGCGTGGCGACCACAACATCACTTAGTGATACAGCTATAGTAAAATATGTTTTCAGGAAAGTATGAAAATAGCGAAACATAAAAATCATCTCACATCATATTTTATTGGATGGCTAAAATACTTGTACTTTTTTGGATGGTATAAAACTATCCAAACAAGTTTTTATATAGCCTATTTCTCATTTAAAAAAAGATATATATATATAGAAAGTTGCAATTTATCTTCTTTACACGTGGGCATTATGTATACACAGTTTATATTAATGTTTCATGTAATATATTAATTATTGTGTGTCTGTCTGACCTTAACAAACAGAGTATAACATTGGATTGTGATACACTTACATTGGTGTTACAGAATTTTTACAAATTACACTTTGTGACAGTGTGTGAAATTTCAGTTGTTGACATACTCAATATCAAATATTTTTTGCTACATTTTTATTAGCTAAAATTTATTATTTATTAGACTGCAGCTAGATTGACACAGACTAGTAGCTTTTTTTTGTTTTACCATTATTTAGCAATTAAATAATTTGATGATAATGTCATTACCATGTCTGCACAAATCTTTTTGTCACTATTGATCCCATATAAAAAATAGATCAAACTAAGTATAAAAGCATAATAGTATAATAAAATCGTGATCAAGGGATGATTTACATGAGGCAATAAAAATACGGGACAAAACCACGTCCTGTACTGATTCAAAACGGAACGCGCAATTACAATCCGAAATACGGGACGATTCCGCATTCCAAGGAATGTTTACACCGACACAATGAAGTGACACGCTGAGCTGGAACACTTCAGGAAACACCTCAACATCTCACACCGGCCGAGAAAAGTGTGAGAATAGACACAAATAATCACAACAGTGGCTGGAAGATCCGTTTGTTTACGGCACGTAATTGGCATTCACACACATTTACCATGTGTCATATCACTCTCTCTCTCACACACACACACACACACACACCGACCTTAAACACTTCTCCGTAGGTGCCGCATCCGATCCGGTGAATAATCTCATAATCATCCAGAGGATCCAGGAAAGAAACTCCGATCGTGTCCATGACGGCGCCGGCTTCACCCTCTCACCATCCCGATAACAACAGCGTCAAGCCGCGGTCACTGCCTGCAGCAGAGAGTGACCATCAAGTCCAGCAGCGAGGAAATCATCTTCTCATCCTCATTGTTCCTCAAGCCAGGCTCGCTCGTTTACGTAAGAGCCGAATCTTTTGAGTCGACTCTTGTGAACGAACCGGACGAAAACCCCTGAAAATAACCACGACACACACACACACACGGTTTCTGTTATCAATAACGAATGTACTTTTACAGAGGTGTAAAGTACTTGAGTAAATGTACTTGGTTACTTTACGTTTTTGGCTACTTCCTACTTGTACTGAGTATCAAAAATAGAAGCAACTTTTACTCTCTACTCCACTGCATTTCAGATAGAGTAACTGTACTTTTCACTCCACTACTTTTGAATTGACACTTACCGTTACTAGTTACATTTTGATTTTGCGCAACGAACCGTAATCGATTTTTACCGCGGTTAATTTCTTGGGCGAACGAGGCGATTTTGCCGTCTGTCGTCTGCTGAAGATACTGGAAGCTAATGGTGAATTAGAAACCACATGAACGTGAATTTTATTTATTTATTTTGCACATTTGAGTTTGATTGAGACTGACTTTTTCTTCTTTAGTTTTACCATTTTTGAAACATGGAGGTGTTAAATCTCGTTTCTGTATTAGAAAATAAAACCTCATGAATAGTTTTTTCACATTTCTGTTTTTTTTTTTTAGCCAAAATTTAGTATGAGTAAAATACTCAAGTTCTTTTAAAATTCGATACTTTGCTACTTTAATATGTTTCATAGTGGTGACTTTTTACTTGTGTTGGAGTAACTTCTATAGTACGTATTCGTACTTTTACTCAAGTATGGCTGGTACTTCTTACACATCTGATACTTTTATAAAACGTAGAGAAAATCTGACGCAAACACGTACTTGTTTTTAATTGGTATTTATTTAACTGAAAATAAGCCTTTACGATAAGAAAATAAGCTTTAAAACAACCAAACGGCGTCAATTGAAACGTCATTGGAAAAGCACAAAATTTGCCTTCACGATACGAAAATATGCTTTAAAAATAAACATCAAACAAGCACAGAACAAAAAGTCATCGGAAAAGCACGAACGAAATTAAGTGCAAACGTGAGAAAAGCGGCGGATGGATGCGGCGAGAGCGATGTGAAACACATTAAGCGGGCAGAAGCGAGATGCTTTAGGGGTGGAGCTGAAACAGGAACCTGCTACTTTGGCGAAATATTTGGCCGTGGAACGACAAACGCAGAAGCGAGATCCGTCCGGTTCTTCTGGACCTTCTGCTGGTGTGGAGACCATCACAAACCCTCTAGAGAGTTTTCCGCGGGCGTTTGGTGAAGGACACGGAGTAATCTCCTGAGGCCGAGGGCTTCTGCCTCTTCATCTGGACCTGAGACTGAGCGGTCAGCTGCAGCTTGATGGCGCTGGAGTTGATCTTGGCGGCGGAGAGCAGACCCTTCATCCCCTTCATCTTCTCGCTCTGGAAGACCACCAGCGGCCCAGCCTGACCCGGGGAACACGGCTCCGCCCGCTCCTCGCTCTCCTTGCCCCGCGGCCCGGCGGACGAGCGTCTCCGCCCCCCGTCACCTCCCACCTTCTTGGCCGGCGGGGGCTGGGTGGGCGGGGCCGAGCCCGGGGAGGAGGGGCCTGCGGGGTCGTCGGGTTTGGACTCTCTCCTCGGGCCTCGCCTGCGCCCCTCGCGCGGGTCATCGCTGGACTGGTCGTCCTCGTCGGGCGGCTCGACGTCTTTGGTGAGGATGGAGACTCTCTGTCTGATCTGAGGAGCCGATCACGTGATCAATCTGTGAGTTTTCAGATCTGGGGGGGGGGGGCGGAGTTACCTGAGCGTCGAAGCGGCTGAGCGATTGGACGAGGTAGGTGGCCCAGCCCACGTGGAGCACAGGGGTGGGGCTTCCCTCCTCCCACTTGCAGATCCCGTCGTAGAAGCGCAGCAGGTGTGCAAAGCATTCTGGGTCCTGGAGGGCGGAGAAGGCGGCGGCCTGTCTGGGCGGCTCCTGAGAGACACGACACACGGAGATATTGATTAGGTCTGAGAGATTCATCAAAATTCTATACTTATATCTATCTATAAGAAACTACCGTATATACTGGACTATAAGCCGCTTCTATTTTCATAGGTTCAAATGTTTGTTTACAGGAGATGCAAAAAATGCACAGTATATATATTTATTATCATAAACTACATCTTATAATAAACAAGACACATTTTATTTCGAAGATAACTGCTCGTTTTCCACACAAGTAATACAATAATAAAAATAATGTACTCTGTTCCCGGATGTGCAAGTTATTTATTTTGACTTTTTTGATAAACAAAGGGATTGTTCGTTGTGTTTTAGTTTCAGTTGTTGATGTTCAATAAATAATAATATGACTATATATATATGATATATATCTGTGCATGTTTCCTTCAATTATTTTAAAATCCAATAATGCACACTTTATTCAAAAATCTCTGTGAGCATATTTATTGTACAAAACATGTCAGAAAACTACGAGGGCAAAAAAATGTAATAAATAGATTAAAAAATAGTTTTTTTTAAATCGTAATTGTGCTAAAAGGTTCAATTAATCACGATTCAATTTTTTGGCACAATCGCCCTACTACTGATTGAACGACATTGAGCAACCAGTCAAGAGACGGCCATGCGTATTGACCAATCAGTGGCGTCCGTTAGACCACGCCCCCTTTGGCCTGGATTCTGAACTGGTTTGTTGATCCGACGTGTCTTCTGCACGAGTGTGTTAGCGCGAGGATCACACACACACACATTAGCTCCGTTACATCACTCCGTACCGTCTCCGCCTCCTCGGCTCCTTCTCCTCCACTCTCAGCGGCGGCGGACGTCTCCTTCAGAAGAGTGGGAATGACGTCGTTGGCGATGTCGAAGAACTCCTTGTAGATCTCCTCGTCCTCCCGACAGTAGTTGTAACTGGACAGAAGTCAGATAACGTCGTCACGAGGGAAGAGGAAACAGGAAGAGCAGGAAATAGGAAGTGGATGGGAGTTTGTGCCGACATCCTACGTGACATTTTTAGTTCCCTGCACGACTCGAGCGAAAAGCGACGACACGAGACGACGCTCAAAGTCGCCCGGAATAAATAACTGCTTTATTTTTTTATTATTTTGTGATTTATTCCACTTTATTATTATTATTTATTTTTTTCATAGTGATAATCACAGACATATTTTGTGATTTATTTTGTGCTTTAATTAGACTTCACTCAATAATGTCCCTGTGTGTAAAAGTTGTAAAATAAAACGCACTGAGCTCATGGCCAAGAACGTTATTTAGCCTACGGGACAGCGCTGCCCTCTGGTGGTGAGGACCATATAATTGCGATTTCAAATATGCCTGTAAATATTTTATTATTTGTTTTTTTTTCATAGTGATAATCACAGCCATATTTTTACCACCAACTACTAATGAATAAAAAGCAACAATCCTCGTACATATATTCACACGTGCGCCTAGAGACGGTTATTATAAGAAACAGTTACAGTTTCTTTTCTTTTTTTTTATTCTTGTATTTATATTTTTATGTTAAAATATGCAACATAGAGGGGAAGAGGCGGAGTCAGAACAAGCTCGATTCCTTGCTGTCACTTGCAACTTGGACAATACAGTTGACTCCGATTAAAACGGTGAAAAGCGTCTTATTCCCAGAAAATTCTGCAAATTCTCAGAACTTAAAACAAAACTCAGTTCCAGTCAAAAGACGACAACTAAAAGTGAATTAAAAATCAAGTTCTCTGTCAGAACGAGCAGGAGATGAGGGAGAAGAGCGCGGCTGAGGTGGAGCACTCACTCCTGCATGACGGACGCCGCCTCGGCCCAGGACCTCAGCGCCTCCTGCACGTCCCTGTGTCTGTAGTGATACCCGGCCAGGTACATGAAGGGGTAGATGTGCTCGTTGTTGTAGTACTTCATCGCAGAGTCCACGGCCTGGAGGGAGAAGCCTTATCACCATCACCTACGCCTACACATTTATATCCCGTTGTATTTATTTAGAATTTATATCTAATATATTCAATTTTTTTTTTTTTTTTCAAAATTCTACTTAAAATTTTATTCGTCACACACACAAAGAAAAAAGGTGAAAATACAATACAAGTTTTATGTTCACTTTACTGGACTAGAGCTAAATAAGCAGAACACCAATTTCAATATGGGTTGCCATATTGACAATTTCACTTTACTTATAAAACATAGTAAAAAAAAAAAGATTAAAAACAAGAAAAACACAAATAAGTGACTCAAGTGATCCAGGTAAAGAGAAGATGTTTAAAGTGTCCAGTGACCAGACTAAAGTGACAAATAATTTAGAAAATGTTATTTATTTCTGTTACATTATATTATCAGGCTGTTCTGCAGGTCAAATAGGCGATTTACAACATTTTACAACAGTAAACTCAATTATGGACTTTATTTAAAATTGTTGTTATACATTTATATATACAGTCTATACATGCACATTATTACACAGTATTTTGTTTTTCAACACAGGCAACTATTTTTGGTATTAAGTCAATTAGAATATTATTATGCTCTTTTTTTATTTTTAAGTGTGTGTGTTTTTATAATGATTAAAGGTGGTGAGTTCTGAAACAAAGCAGAATTTCCCCCAGGGTGTGAATAAAGAATTCCTGATGTATTAATCAAGTGAGAATGTTTGGATCGTGTGCTCAGATACCTTGAGGTGAAGGGACAGAGGACTTTCCTTCCCCGTCATGGGTTCCTGGTCTTCCAGGTCGGCTAATGTGCCCATTGCCATTGGATACCTGGAAATTTCAAACATATATATATATATATATATATATATATATATATATATATATATATATATATATATATATATATATATATTTGTGCTGTCAATTGATTAATGTGCTGTGATTATTTTTTTAACTAGTTAATCGCACTTGCCCAATTGAATTAATCGCGATTAATCACAAATAATAATAATGTATTTTTAATAATTCATTATTATTAACAATTATTAATCACAAGAACAAGTACAGAATCTTGTAATGTTGAAGTGTTACATGTAAATTAATGTGAACTTGACATAAAATGAACACTTATTTATAATAAGTAATAAGTAATAAGTATTTATAAGTATTTATAATAAGTAATATACCGTTTTGACTAAAGAAAACAATGGCTAAGCCGGTCGTTTCCGTTACAGTATTCATCATCGCTGCTGTACACAACAAGTAACATACGGGCATTACACCCGAAAAAAACGGTAAAACCGGCCGTTACAAAAATTTGACGCGATTAATCGAATTGAATTAATGGCACCAGTTAATGCGTTAACTTTGACAGCCCTTATATATATATGAATATAGTAAAAGCTCAGCAGAAGTGTGGAGAGGAACCAGGAGCAGGTGTGTGTGAAGCGTACCGGTCCAGATCTCCTCGCTCGTACAGCAGCCACAGCAGCTTCTGCAGGCAGCAGCACAACACACACTCAGTCAGAAGCTCAGAAGCTCAGAAGCTCAGGAGCTCAGGAGCTGGAGAGGATGTGAAGACCCACCTGCTGAAGCTGCAGTAACTCGGCGCTGTCGGTGTGCAGGTCCAGAGACGGGTTGATGGCACACACCATGAAGGCCACCTCCATGTTCCTGTTGCACTTCATGTAGGAGCCTTTCAGATACAGCCAGCTCTGGGGAGACGAGAGGTCAACACACACGTCCAGCGCCCCACACACGGCGGTTACTATTACACTTTAAAGGTTGACGGACATATACATACATACATTGATTTATATTACGGCTGGGCGATATGAGTGAACATTCACATCACAGTGTCCAGAGGCATCATATCACGGTATTGGGGAGTTTATTACATTTTAGTAGACCTTAATCACTTAATCACATTATTTGTGCACAAAACCTATATTCTACTATACTTTTTTAAAGTAAGAAATTAGATGCAGGGCTGATGGATTAGATAGATGAGCATCTATTTTTGATACAGTTTATCTTTTAAAAGTAGTGGCCCTGGTGTTCATTCAAAAAATGAGAGAGAGAGAGAGAGACAGACAGGGGGGGGGGGGCAGAGAGGGCGAGAGAAAGAAACAGAGAAGGAGGGAGAGAGAGAAAGAGAGAAATAAAGAGACAGCGAGAGAAAGAGACAAGAGAGAAAGAGAAAGAGAGAGAAAGAGACAAGAGAGAAAGAGAAAAAGACAGGAAGAGAGAAAGAGACAAGAGAGAGAGAGAAAGAGAAAAGAGAGAAAGAGAAAAAGACAGAGAGAGACACACACACACACACACACACACAGAGCAGCTTTGCTTTCTCTCTTGCTCGTGTGAAACAAACGGTTACAAACATCTTAAAAAATAAAAAAAAACACATAAACATGAGGGAATACTTAAAGACACAGTACAGACATCGGATCTGATCCATTTATTCAGCCTGTGATGATGCCTCCTGCTTTATATTAGCAATGTCTCCGTGTCATCATTAAAGGTTATACAATTTAATTAGTTTAATCATTAAACAGCACAGCTCTAATTGATATAGTCAGAAAGACAGACAGACAGACAAAAAGATATAAAGGGACAGAAATACAAAGACAGACGAGCAATGACGTTACATACATCCACTAAATATAGAAATACAGTTACAAAAAAAAGCAATATGTAAATAGACACACAGACAAACAAACAGATGAAGAACCATGAATCGCTTCTCAGACACACACAAACACACGATGAGCACTGGAGGGGTAATAAAAGGCTGGTACCCGCTCGGTGACCCCCGCGCTGACCGTCTGACCTCTCCGGTCCTCGTTGCCCTTCCCATGCCACGTGACCTCGGCCGTCTCCTCGCCGTCCTTGCCGAAGATGACCCAGGCGTGGTCCTCAGACAGAGCCAGATGAACGTCCTTCAGGCCCAGGACCTGGCACGCTGCCACCACCGCAAACGCCACGCCCGAGCTGTCCAGCTTCGTGCCTGACGCAGCACACAGGGGCATTTCAGTTAAAAGTGTTTATTTTGTGTTGAGTTTACATGAATTTACATATTACACATCAATATTACAAGATTCTACACTTGTTCTTGTTATTAATAATGGTTAATAATAAAGAATTATTAAAAATATTAAATAATAAAGAATAATACAGAATTATTAATCATAAATTGTTATTACGAGTGATTAATCGCGATTCCAGCACTTAGGGCTGTCAAAGTTAATGCGTTAACTCGTGTGATTAATTAAATTAAATTATCGTGTGAAAATCAAATTTTATTAACGCCATTCATTGAAATGATTTAAATGATTGCGCACGAGAATGGCGTTCCACCTGTGATGAGGCTGAAGAGCGACTGGATGTGCGCTCGGTCCTTGAAGTAGGAGCGGCTGAGGCTGTTCCAGATCACGTCCGACACCTTCTTCACCAGCTCGCGGCTGGACTCTCCGGCGGGTTTGCGGTACAGCGACATGTCCACGGCCCCGCGGATCTGCGCGGTGAAGCGCTCGTACAGCGCCGCCAGCAGACTCAGCTCCACCGTGGGGAAGTAGGAGCTGTGGGAGTCGGGAGCGAGCGGCTCGAAGCGGATCCCCGGGATGTTGAAGGGAACCACGCGGTTGACGGCCAGGAAGTGCTCCACGAAGCCCAGCACCAGCGACAGCAGCGTCAGGTCCGGCTCCGCCCCGCTCAGCTCCGACTGGAAGAGCCGCACCACTCCGTCGATCCCACGCAGGGGGAAAAGCTTCTTCTGGGCCGAGCGAATCCCCATGGCGTCACAAGTATTGCTGATCTGAAACCAACCAACCAACCGCAAAACTAGACAAATACAACTTTTTGCCCGATAAAAATTGTAAAAAAAAAAAAAAAACCAGAGGTGTAAAGTACTTGAGTAAATGGACTTTGTTACTTTACTTAAGTATGTTTTTGGCTACTCCGTACTTGCACTGAGTATCACAAATAGAAGCAACTTTTACTCTCTACTCCACTGCATTTGTGATTGAGTAGCAGTACTTAGTGATTGAGTAGCAAAACTGACTTTTATTTATTTTATTCTACCATTTTTTAAACATTGAGGTGTTAAATTTAATTGCGGTGTAGGAAAAAAAAACCCTCATGTAATGGTTCTCGTGAATTTGTTCTTTTACATTTTAATGAAAAATAAAAGGTTTTTTTTTTTACTAATTCAGTATGACTAAAATTCTTTTGAAATGAGATACTTTGCTACTTTGACTCAAGTAAAAAGTCACAAATGTAAAAAAAGACTTGTGTTGGAGTAACTTAGACGTTAGGTATTCCTACTTTTACTCAACTAGGGTGGTCTGGTACTTGTTACAACTCTGAAAATAAAAAAACGAGTTGATTTTAATGGACGTTTGTCAACACTGAGTTAATTTGTCAACTTTTAGTAAAACCAACTGGAATTTGTCAGTAGAGCCACTCAAATACGACAACGCGCCAGTGTTCCGTTACTTCTGTAGTGACTGGAGAAAAAATAACAACATACACACTTAAATCGCGACAGTGTTTTGTACATGATTTGCTAAACATGACGCGATGTGTGTAAATAATAACTATTGACAAACGCAGTATAACGGACGACTCGCACGTGCACTATCGATATGGAGATTTTTGCGAGTAATTGACAATATCATAATCCTAAACAATAGTTCAGTTGACTGTAGGGTAAAACGCGTTTCACACATGAAGAAAATACACGTATTATTTGTAAACCGATGTGCGATCGCGCAATGCTGCGTCCGAAGACCAATCGGCCCCACATCGCCATTCTATCCTGCTTAAAACGTCATAATTAACTAAATATGTTGATGTGTCACGTTCTGACGGCTCGAGACTCGGCGTTTCAAACGTACCTTTGTTGGAATTACACCCACATGCTTTTGTTTTGGCCCTCGCTTTTGCCGCGCATTACAGAGACGGGCGCGGCCATCAATAACAGACTGAGAAACAATCAGGCGCACGCGACGCGTCTAAACCGGCGGCTTCAGCCGATCCACATGTTCTATATCTTCTGCGGAATTTTCTTTTTGTTTCCTGTACTTCTTGGTCGTTCGCGCGTTCATGGCGAAGCTGATGGGCGCGTTACTGCCGCCTAGTAGTCAGGACGAAAAGTGTAAACGACAAACGGCTTTTATCAAGATTATTAATGGTTCTTACGGACCATTTCCGAGTCTGAAATAGATAAATAAATAAAAAAAACAATGTTTTCATTGATCAAGTCCCTCTGTTGAAGCTGGCAGAAAAAAAAAACATTGGAAAAAGTCCTGTCTTAAATGTTTTACAAGTTCAATAAAATAGCAAATATGATAAGTACTACCGGTATTATGAAAAATAAAACGTATAATTCTTATTTTTAGACATAAATAATTACTGTTCACTAGTGGTAATGAAACGTATTTTTCTAAGTGGTGTCGACCAGACTGGGACACTTTTTCATAATTTTACGTTTATGAACGTTTTTAGTACGGAAGCTCATTGCCAACACCAATTCTTTTGGCTTGGAAAAAAACAAACAATAAAAAATTTGAAAAAGAAAAAAAAGAAAAAACAAAAGTTCATTTACGTACAGCATTTACATAAATAGCGCTGCTAAAATGCAATTTTTTTGGTAAATGCATTGGGTTTTTTTTTCACCACCACCCCCTCAAAAAAATGGGTGATATGATCTAGTTTATGATAGTTGAGAGCGCTTGTTGGTAGATATAGTTAGAAGAGGGAGATGTTTATCAGCTGTAACCAGAAGAGGGCGCAATTTATCCAACAGTTGAAACCGAAAGAAAGCGCCATATACGATTTTAATCAGTTGTGGCCAGAAGAGGGCGCCATATATGAGTCCAGAAGAATCCAGAAGCAGAAGAACACGCCGTTTATCAGTTGTGGCCAGCAGAGGGCGCCGTTGGGCTACTAACAGCTCGCGTGTGCAAGCGGGAGGACGTTATATAATCACGTACATTTATAAACAACATGGCGTTAAGTTGATCTGCCAGTAGTCGAGGCTTAAAAGACATCAAACCAAGTCAAGCTGCTTTAATCTGGTCAGTTAGGAAATAATTAAACTAAAGCAATGTGCATGTAGACAGATGGACGGACAGACAAACTGATGGATGGATGGATGGATGGATGAATGGATAGATAGATAGATAGATAGATAGATAGATAGATAGATAGATAGATAGATAGACAGATAGAGGGATAGATAGAGGGATGGATAGATAGATAGATAGATAGATAGATAGATAGATAGATAGATAGATAGATAGATAGATAGATAGATAGATAGATAGATAGATAGATAGATAGATAGATAGATAGATAGATAGA
>MU204300.1:99733-127233 GCA_017309775.1 Paedocypris sp. Pulau Singkep | reverse complement strand
GGTTGTGTGTGATTCCAGCTCTGTCTGTTCTGATGGCACTGGTGGTATTCCTGGCACGTCAGCGCTGGCACATGGTTCTTCCTGTCAGAGGCTTTGCCCTGAAACACGAGCGCTGGCAGTGAGTGTCGTCTGCCGCTCACACGCTTCCACATCAACCACCATCTGCTTCTTTATCTGCGGTAAATCCAGTAACACCAGAGACGTAGAGAAGCCCCATTCTGACGTAAACTGACGCCAATATAAAGCGTCGCAATGATGATGACGAAATTATTCGTTAAAAGATTGTGAACTTGACTCCGCCCCCTCGCGATCCTAATCCGGCATTTACACACATTTACACTTTACAGGTACAACACACGCACTCCAGTGTTTCTGTGGAATCACATTAGTGCCAAGAAGAGAACCACGATTCGGCCAATCACGTGCGAGCAAATCTCTTGTCAGTTGACTTTTTTGACTCCTTGCTCTGATTGATCGAAGCGAACCCGCTGTCCACGCCCACCACAACAGAGCTTAGCGCTAAAGTGGGCTGAAAGATTTTGCAGATATAAAACGAATATTTTAATATTATAAAATAAAATAGTTATTCTTTACGTTATAGACATTACTTTCACATTGTTGCATTGTTTTTCCTCATAGTTATTTTAATTTAAAGCACGGAGTGAAACGTGTTGTTCTATTGCTGTTTGACAAACTGATGTTCGGCGTTAAAACGACGCTAAAATCTTTCAAATGCAAGCAAAATTCCCCAATCGTGATCTTTATTCCAAGCCCAAAAAAAAATTGCGAGTCTGGTTTTGTGCATCTCTAGATGACGCCTCGGAGAATCCTTCTGGTTTCTGAATTCTGCGAAGGACCAGTGTTCCAGACGGCGTTTAGTGGGTTTGTCACATATGAGCGAGCGTCACAGGTCCTTACGCAACACGCGTCACGCACCACTGACTCGGCCAGCAGCGATGATCCGGGCCGGGCTGGCGAGGCGAGGCGAGGTGTGGTGATGTGGAGATCAGGACGGGCCTGTTCCTCGGCCCGGCGGATGAATGGCGAGCTTGTTTGCCTGTGAATCACGAGGCTTCTCAGAGTCGAGTCAGACCTCAGCAGCGTCAAACTCTCGCTGGGAAAATTCCTCAGCCTGTGATTGGCTGCTGTTGTACTGAGGTCAAAGGTCATGGATAGGAATGTGTGATGTAATGGTTTGAATGTGCTTTTGGGATTCATTTATGGTTGATCTATATAGCGTGTGTTTAGTTGGCTGTGGTAATAACATGGTAGTAACGTGGTAGTAATGTGGTAATAAAGTGGTAATACGTGGTAATATGTGGTAATAATGTGGTAGTAACATGGTAATAACATGGTAGTAACATGGTAATAACATGGTAATAACGTGGTAACGTGGTAGTAACATGGTAATAACGTGGTAGTGACATGGTAACAACGTGGTAATAACATAATAGTAACGTGGTAATAACAGCGGCTCGGCCCAGTGACGCCCACGTAGAGTATAAGAACGATGCCGACGCCTTTTTCTTCCTCTCATTCTTCTGTCCTATTTTATTTTTTCAGATTCCTTTTTTTCTTCGTCCGTCTCTCTCATTCAGTCTCCTCAAGGCAAGTGTACGGTCTCTTCTGATGCTCGCCTGCTTCTCTTCTCGCGCTGGGACGCTCTCCATCCCTCTCGCCAGTGACCCTCTCCTCCCGGTCCAGGCCAGGGACTCGCCGTAGTTAGGCTCCGCCCTGCACGCGCTGCTCCTATAGCTCCTCCCCCTGTCCCGCCTGCCACAAACGTTCCTCAGCTCGCTTCTGGAGTCTAGATGTTGTGCATCATCACTGATTGTAGATGCTCTCACACTGTGATTCTACACACACACACACACACACACACACACTGCGTCTTAAGCATCAGCAGATTAAAAACACGGCGGCTAAATCCCAACAGATGCTTGGAAATTCAATCGTCTCCGTCTCGGCCCGCAGCAGAACGATTGAGGTCAGCGTTTCTCCGCGCGCGGCTTAATCCCAAGATTGCCACCTTATTTTAAGACGGCACACAAGTTCAAGTTCGCCCCGCGCGCGAGGGCACCATCCTAAAAATGGCCGCTCCCGCAGGAGGCGTGTCCTGCCCGGGGAGGGCGCTGGCGTGCGGGTCGCTGGCTTCACCTGCTTCGCGGGCGTCTGCATGCCATCTCACCGCGGGCACCAGGGAATCCTCTGGTCCATGTCTGTTTCCTCATTCTCTGCCATTTTTGTGTTGGTCTGATAAACGTCATCTAGACGGCTTGTAGAACACAAGGTTGAGAAGAAACAACGACAGCAGCGTCGTCTGGAAGCGAAGTTCGAGATGTTGTCTTGAGAAGAAACCAGGATTAAAGCGGCAGAACATCTGTCCAGCTCGACCGGAACCTTCTGGAAACGTTCTAGAATTTTATTGAAATTGAATGGGGAAATACCTTGATTAGTCTGACAGCGGGAAAAGGCATCTCACCACAAGAATATAATGAAGAATAGAGAACATCTATCAATAAAAACATAACACAGCACACGCCAAATATTTGCTAAATAATGACAGAATAGAATAGAAAGCCTTTTTTGTCATTGTATCTCATGGTTACAAAACATCTAACTATATTATGTTTGTATATATATCGATATTTATATATATATAAAATCTATATACTAAATATAACACTGCAAGAAGTAAGATTAATTTAAATACAGTACAATAATTTATATTAGAACAGAGAGATTAAAACAGGCTTAAGCTTGAAACTATTGCTCTGTGCATGTGCAGAGTGAGAGCAAAGGATCTTGGGAAATAAAGTGCTGACCACTAGAATCGACTTTTTGTTGCCTATTCGAGTCACTAACAAACTTGGGTTTGTTAAATAAAGAGAACATATTTTTTACGTACTTGGACCAGAAGCGTAAATTTTTTTTAAATGTTTCAAAAAATATACCAAAGTAAAAAGCACAAATACAGAATATAATAAGATAAAAAATATACAACAATATAGAAAAGCAAAATGTGCTTATTGCACAGATGAATAAAGTTGGGCCGTCACGCACGGCAAGTCTCTGAGGGTGTCTTCAGACGGAACACGCGAAGAAAGCGTCTCGCGGTATTTTATTATGGCACTTTTCATACCTTTGCATCCCTTACAGTCTTGCTTTGAAACTCCTACTTCTCTGATTGACTTTTATCAAGGCGTTTGAAGGAACGCGAGCTGCGTGTGTGTATTAGATGGTGACGCTGGGTGTGGTCAGGTACAGTATTGCTCTCGCGGGACTGATGCGCTAAACCGCGTAAGAACCATCTCGCGTGTCATCGTCCGGCTGGCATGCAGACATCAAGCTCCTCCCATCTCTATGTGGAACCATGCAGCGCTGCATGAACGCTTCTGCAGGATGCGAGCGATTGGCACCGCGAGAATGCGCTGTGAAGTACCAATATGGCTGCCGATTGCTAAAGTTACGGGGACCTTCTTCTCTAAAACGTTACTTCACTAGACGTAACTCAATTGACGCAAGGCTTTCCTTGACGTACGGTCCCCCGGCTCTAGCAAATTAAGGCGAAGTTGTGCTTCTGACTTTTTTTTTCCCAACCCTTTTCCTCCTCTTTCTTGCTGCATGACGGATGCAGTGTTGGGCTGTGAGAAGCCTTCAGACAGTTTGGCTTCCTCGCTTCACTTGTCTTCTCCACCACTTCCCTCTGGAGTCGACTCTTCAGGGCAACAGGGAGAACACATAGATCTTTCTTTCAAAGAGAAAAGGGAGATGTTTGACTTGTCTCCTCAGCCAGACTCCCCCGTCAAGACCTCGCCCGTGTCGGAGAGGATCAAAGCTCTGGAAGCCTTGGCCGCAAAGCGCCATGATTTCGACAGAAACGATGGTGGATTTCCACATTTCAGAGAGCGCCATTACGACAGATCGCCAACGGAACCGCTTAGCAACCGCTTTCAGAAAAAGGAAGCGAGTGAGAAGGAATCCCCCGAGTCGCCGTTTGAAGTCCTGGGCGAGACGCGACGCGGAAGTGAGCTGGAGGACACGGCGGATTGGATGAGAGCTCACTTACCGCCAGTCCCAGACTTCGCAATGGAAGATCCAGAGAATTGCGAGAACAAAGATTTTCCCGTGATGCTGGAAAGTCCATCGAAAGTGAACAGTGTGGTTCCAGCAGATGACCCGGAAGCTTTCACGGGAGTCCCCGACCAGTTCATGGACAGTCCCGTCAAGCTGGTGACGAGGACGGAAGAAGACTTCAAGCACACCACAGAAGAAAGTGTCAAGGAGGATTCCGAGTTTGACTTGAGCTTTTTGCCCACGGCGTACATGTGGGACCAGCAGGAGAACGCTGCTGATGGAGCTCAAGGCTACAAACTACAGCCGGACAGTCAGGAGCTTCCTGTCTTCAGTGCGCCTCCCGCAGGCTTCCAGTCGTCACAGGAAGCACCTCCTCCCCTCACACCACAGTCCGACTGCTCAAACCTGGAGCCTGCGGAGGTGCCGGAGCCGGACAGCTCGGGTGAGTCGGACGATACTGTGATTGAGGAGACCGTCCACACCTCAGAGCCAGGAACCCGTGAGCTTGAAGCCGCTCTGCAGGACGAGGAGATTCCTGCGCCGCTCGGCGAAAACCTCCACATTCAGGTTCCGATTATTAACGTCATTGAAACGGAGGAGCAGGTTTTAAGTGACGATGAGGAGTTTGAGGCTGGAGAAAAGAATCCGCAAGAGGAGTACGAGGTTTTGCAGAGCGAGGTCAAGGAGGCCGAGGTTCCACTAGCCGAGTCCAGCGTGGAAACCTCACCGGAAGATCACCCAACGGACGCCAACATCTTCTCTGACACCAAACACTCAAGTCCAGATCCAAATTGTTCTCCTGACTGCGCCATAGAAGACGATTACGAAAGTGGGATATTCCTCCAGTCTTCACCAGAATCAGGAGGCTTGATTTCAGAAGACTCTCTGATGTCTCCGAGTGTGGAATCTTTCGAGCCTTTTAAAGAGGCTTCTCCGGAAAAAGAGCTTGAGACGTTTTCAGACACGAGCTCCCTGTGTGAAGCCAGTCTCCCGCCCGTGGAACCCAGCGAGGTCGAAACCTACCTGGACCATTACACCAGTGAGGATCTCGCCTTTAAAGACCAGCTGATCAGCTCTTCTGAAGAGATCCAGGAACAGAAGAGCAGTGCTTCCGTCAAGGCCTCAGAAGGTCAGGACGTCGGTAGTCCAGTTCAGGAATCATTTGACGTGATCAATCCTGAGGAAGTTGAGAAGATTCCAAACGAATCAGCAGTTCCGCAAGACACCAGGAGTGAACTCAGTGACCCCGAGCAGCCGTCTCCCCTTCCTTCAAATATCGAGGTGATTCCTCAAGACGAAGTGATCGCTCCGAATTCAGAAGAGCAGTTGTCGACAGCAGATGATTCTGCTTTGAAGACGGCCGAGGAGTCGTCTCTGTTGTCTTCTCCTCTCGTCTACCTTGACCAGGCAGAGACCATTACTGATCTACACTCTCAGTCCGCTGCCAGTGATTTCACAGAAGGTTCTGTGATGTCTAAGTCTCAGATTCTGCTGCCCAGTGAGGTTTTAGACAGACCAGATTCTCCTGAAACCACGAGTGATACTGAGATGGCCGAGACCGAAGCCTCAGACAGCTTTGTGGAGTTCATGAGGGAATGTCTCAAGTCACGGCAAGACGAAGAACCCGAGGAGATCAGCGCCAGACGTCTCACCACAGACCAGAACCCAAAGGCAGAGTCTCCCGCAAACACAACCGTAGACGTGGAGCAGGAGAACCTCGGCATTTCTGCTCTGAAAGACCCTGCGAGTGGTCCAGAGGAGGAGATGAAGAAGGTTTCTGCTGAGCCTGACCCTGACGCCTCACTTGCACGAGAGGTGGAGGCCATTGACCTGTGGGTAGCTGAGGCCTATCATCTGGCCGAGCATGTCTTGACAGCAATACTAACCCACCTCACAGGTAACGCCTCTCTTACTAGGTTACTCACAGTTACTAGGTGTTACGTAAGGTGGAATTAACCAACCCTAACCAGTTTATTAATCTGCCCTTTTGAAGTTTTGTTGAGTGTGTGCGGGCCGTGCCAGCTCCAGGTTCCTTCCTTCTCGCACCGTCACTCAGCTCTTCTAGTTTATCACAGAATTACGTGATCATTCCTCTGTCTTTTTATTTACCTTCTCCCTACCTCGGTTATGGTCACTGCTATCGAAAGTAGTCACATTCCTTATTTGAGTAGAAGTAAAAATACTAGGGTTTAAAAAACGCTTTTGTGGAAGTAAAAGTGTAAACTCAACCTTTTTACTCAAGTAAAAGTACTGGCCCTGGTAAAACTACTTGAGTAAAAAGTGATTGTAGTGCCAGGGAATAATGCCTCTGCACTGAATTGTTATATTGAATTGTTGTTGTATATAATTACTGTACATTGAAAACGAATGCATTTGTAATCAAGTCACGCGACAAATTGGAATGATACGTGTGCAAATGCGATCGATAACACAAAAATAAACCTAGCCGAAATTAAACAGGAGTAACATGGCTAGTTGGTAAAAAGCAAAAAATACAGAAAATACAGAAAATTGCAAAAAAAATAGAGAAGTAGAAGTAAAAAGTAGACGGGGAAATATTTACTCAAGTAAAGTATAAATAAGCCAAAACTCTCGTTATGACATGTTTGAAAAGTGCAAGATGTTTCGTTACGGTTGAATCTATTTGTCCCGGAGCAAAATGTTCATTTATTTATTTATGTCTTGCTGTTCGTATTTCCGCTGCCATAAATGGGTCTTTCCTGTACTCGTGTCAGTTTAATATGAAATATTAACACTCTAGTATCGAGCCTCGTCTCACCTACTGTAATTAAATATGATTCCTAAACGGATAAACTGGAAGCTCAGCATTTGCTTCCTAATCGAGTCACTCACCATGTAAAATCCGATTGCGCGCTTTCCGTCCCCGTGAGCGTTTGTTTAGCGGGTGTGTGTGTGTGTGTGTGTGTGTGTGGTTTAGCAAATCGGTGTGTTTTACACTGGATTTGTCGATGTCACACGCGGCGTTCTGCGTTTCACGCCGGCCTGTCAAAGAGACGCGGCTTTATAGACGCCGCATGAATATGGCCAGTAGTCTTTAAATAACTGACCCCGTTTGGCGTTTCTCTTCACTAAACCCGCGCTAACAGTCACATGATCGGCGTGGTGAGCGTCCCGCGCGGTCAGACTGAAGGAGGCCACTGCGGCGCACCCCCCTGCAGGAGACTCCTCCCCTCCCGCTGCGCTTGCTCCGCCCTCCCGTCGTGCTTGCTCCGCCCTCCCGTCGCGCTTGCTCCACCCTCCCGTCGCGCTTGCTCCGCCCTCCCGTCAAACATCCACTCCCCGGTTGATATTTGTAGTTTTGAGTCGGGGGTGGGCAAACTTTCTGATTCGCGGGCCACGTTGGGTTTTAACTTTTGCTGGCTGGCTGGAGAAAAAAGAAAATGACACATTTTGAGATATGGAGGAAATTCGTTAAAAAAAATTTCAAAAATGCACGAACCGAACACTCTTTAAACTGTGTTCATATAGAAATTCAAATACACCTTCATAATGCATTAATCAGGTTTATATAACAAAATAAAACTGAACATCATTTAATTTCAGTTTGTCGGGCCGGATTAAAACGTTTAACCCCGGGCCGTAGTTTGCCCACCCCTGTTTTAAGTAATTATCACTTTTTTATAACTTCAATCCTCATTTATTTCTAGTTTTAACGTCCTGTGGATAAACAGTTTAATTAATACGATCAAATAATGTTATAAGTTAGCGGTGTCAAACTCACAAATAGCATAATGTCTGTCCTCAAAGGGCCGGATGTCACTTTAAATGTAACAAAATGTAATGTGAAATAAATGTAGCTACTCCAAATGGTTAAATGACTCTTTTATTACAACCTATTCAAGTGACAACGAAAACCCAAGTTTGCTTGTCACATTATGAAAACTCACATAACTCCATTAATGAAGGATCAAACTGTCCAAGTGAATAAAGAAAAATAACATAAAACTGTAGAAACACTGCCGCGGCTAGCGGAGTCGAAAGGCATTGTGGGAACTGTAGTTTGTGGTCAGCACACGCTCTTAACTTATTTATTGGTATTTATTTTTAGACACTCAAAACTTTTCAGCTCTCGCGGTCGCGGGCCACATATACTGACACGGCGGGCCATGCTAATGAACGCTAATGCTAAATGAATGTCGCCAGCTCTCAGTGTCCAGCGAATAGCAAACGAGATGACTGCATGACGCGGACGAATGGGAAAGTGTGTAGTGGGCGGAGTCAGAGCGCAGGCGTGTCGTCACAGTTACTGTGTTTACGGCGTGAGACGCGCAGGGATGATGGAGGAGCTCGGCCCGAGGGTGTTCCACGGCGGTGAGTGTAACGCCCGTATAATTACCTACGGGATGGAACGCGGCTAGTTTGCGTCTTCTTGATTTACAGTCTTTGGCGGGAAACATTTTACTACTTGAGGGCGGGGCGATTATGCCAACAATCTAAATCGTGACTAATTGCCCCTTTTAACATGATTCCGATTAATAAACGATTATTTTATTTATTACATTTTTTTTGCCTTTGTAGTTCTCTGACATGTTTTGTACAATAAATAAGCTCAAATTTAAAGTGAGAGATTTTTTTTTTTTTAATAAAGTGTGCATTTCTAGATTAATAAGTATATATTAATCTAGAAGATTATAAGTAAAACAATCCATTGGTTTATCAAAAATTAGTCTAACCATTCTTTTGTTTATCAAAAAAGTCAAAATAAATAACTTGCACATTTGGGAACAGAATACATTATTTTTAATATGTTATTATTTATATGGAAAATGAGCAGTTATCTTCTGACTAAAACTCTGTGAAACAGCGTTGCAGGAGGTGATCTTAGTGATCGTATCGTTTCACTATATAAAAATGAATTTACTCGTCAGTTTTTACTCACAAGCGTGTTTAACAATGTCACGTTTCTACTGGGACTAAAAAGCAGTGCGGAGGCGGAGCTACACGTTGGTCGCGTTACCTTTTGCGCGATGTAACTTTGTCATTTTGATGGAACTGCGCAATGTACGTTTTTCTGCAGCGTTTACACGGGATTTTATTCGGTTCTGTCTTCTATCCTGAAGCCAAAAAGGACGGAGACCGCGTTTGTTTTGCCACAAGTCGAGCTGTTCAGGTCACGTGACTCCACATCGCAATCCAAATAATCAATCCGGACGATTATACGTGTTGCATTTCGATTACTTTCCGACGAATCGCATCACACGATCGAATCGTGATAGCGTGTGATCTGCTGCTGGCGGGCGAGTGGGCGGAGCTCCCCGTACCGCCGCTCAAGCTCCTCCTCTTGTCGCGCAGTGAACGAGCTGGTGCACTGGCGGGACCCTAAGAAGTCGGGCGTGGTCTTCGGCGCCTCGCTGCTGCTGCTGCTGTCTCTGGCGGCGTTCAGCGTGATCAGCGTGGTCTCCTACCTGCTGCTGGCGCTCCTCTGCGTCACCATCTCCTTCCGCATCTACAAGTCCGTCATCCAGGCCGTGCAGAAGTCCAACGAGGGCCACCCCTTCAAGTAAGAGCCGTGTGTGTGTGTGTGTGTGAGGGCTGCACGACTTTGAGAAAAAACCTAATTGCAATTTTGATGAAAAATATTGATTATGGTGCGATTTTCGGTTTGTGCACTTTTAAGTAAAATTATGAATCACTTAAGTAAAATTATGAATAAAATATATTGTTACTATTACAACACGGTTATATAAACTACTTACAAAGTGATTGAGGTATTGAGATTGTTTGATGCTTTGTGATTAATAAACACAGTAGCTCAATCTAATTACCAAAGAATAAGAATGGAAAACAAGCATTTAGTCGTTTGTTTCTTAATTTAACAGTCTGAAGCACAGAAAAATAAAATAAATGATCTCTTATTTAAAATTAAATCAGATAATGATGTCACAGGCAGGAAATGAAAAAGTGAACGATCCTTAAAACATATTTTAAAATACCTCTCTTACTGTGAATTGGAAAGCAAAAATCTAGTGCATTTAGTAAACGTAGAACTTGCATTGCGCACATTTCACTGGCACCGAAAAAATAAATGCTCCGATGGCGTGTAATAAAAAGGCAAAATGGAAAATACACGACTGAAAACACTGTACAAAACCACCAAACATAAAGCATTAGCGTGGTATCACTATTAATAGTATCACTAATATTAGTGTGTTTTTAAGATGCTGGTATAAATGAGTTGTGTTCGTCCTTGTTCGCGAAAGCAATTAAAAAAGCACCAAAGCGCTGAAGTTCCGCTGTGCTTATTCAACACTTTTGATTGGCTAATAGGCGTGTCACTCAAACGTCAAAGGCGGGGTAAAAAAACGCAAGCTCCTGTGGTCTTTTTAAATGGCGGGAGTTAAAACCGTGATATCGGTTGGCTAAAGGTCAGCCCTAGTGTGTGTGTGTGACCTTTGACCTGTGCGGCGTCAGGACTCTGATGGAGAAGGACGTCACCGTCCCGCCCGAGACCTTCCGGAAGCACGTGGACGTGAGTCTGTCGTACGTGAACCGCGCCCTGAAGCAGATGAGCCGCCTCTTCCTGGTGGAGGACCTGGTGGACTCTCTGAAGGTGTGGCCTGGCCTGCAGGCTCCGCCCCCTGCGGTGTGTAACGCGCTGTGTGTTTGCAGCTGGCCGTGGTCATGTGGCTGCTGACGTACGTGGGCGCTGTTTTTAACGGCATCACCATCCTCATCCTCGGTAAGAGCTGCTAGCATTAGCGCTGCTGGCTAGCGTTAGCTGACCCGCGGCTCTTCTGTCTTCCAGCTGATGTCCTGCTCTTCAGCGTCCCGCCTGTCTACGAGAAGAACAAGGTGAGGCTGGACCGTATGAGTACACATCACATCACGGTGTTTTCTAGTGTCCAGACGGGGTCGGTATTTTAACACGAGACCTTAATTACATTATAGACCAACTTTGTATTACATTTTAAATATTTTATCCGTAATATTTAAAAATGTTTTTGAAACCCCGTTTTTGAAGTTCATAGATATTTTAAAAATACTTCTTTGAAACTTCTACTTGTCTTTTTTGGTGTAATCATCATGTGAAAAATCTAATGATTCAGTTGACATATTTGTAACACTACATGCTACATGTTAAAAAGATAATGTTTGTGTCAAATTGACCCGTGTTAGAAGGTAAAAAAAGAAAATACTTAAGTATTTTTTCACTTTGAAACTCAGAGTTCTAGTTAGTGTAATCAACATGTAAACTAAAATGGTTCAGTTGACATATTTGTAACATCTGTTACATTTTTGTTACAAAGATACTAGTCAATTTGATCCTTCAGACAAAATTAAAGTTAAAGAATCAGAAAGATCAAATACTATTTGTTTCTTTGCAACAATGAGACCTAATACACCACTGTCTCACACACACACACACACACACACAATTTTGGGGAACTTTTTGGTTTCGCACACTTAAATGCATAATAAAAGTCCCAACAAACATCATTGATGTTCCTCTGAAACATAACAAGAGGGTTAAAGAAAGAAATTAAAGGCATTTTTAATGCCACATGTCTTTTTAAAGTTGCCCAGGATTATTAATTTTTTTAAGGAGACCAGAGAGAAAGAGAGATACACACACACACAAGATCTTCTTTTGCTCCCTCGCTTTACGGATCTCACTGCCTGAAACAGTCGCTCTTAAAGGCACAGTACGCTGACATCGGCATGTTCGATTAGCAATGTCTCTGTGTCGTCATTAAAGATTGTAGCCAAACAAACGTGTTCTACTGGGTTAAAGTGTTTATATACGTACTCGCGCGGTTCATCGGGGTCTGGCGCTCGGGCACAAACCAATCAAGACAAACTAAACCACATCGTTGATCTGTGTTTGATTACTAATGTCTGTGGAGCGGCGTGTTCGGCGATGCGGCGCTCCTGATCATTACATCACCCGCTTCCTCGTGTCCAACCTTTCCTTCCTTACGTAACGGCCCCGCGGGACTCGCGGCTGAAGTGGCGCATCATTAATGGTGCCACCGATCTCACAAGTGTCTCTTTAATTTCCGCGCGCTGACCTCAAACTCGCGCGACCCAGTTTCCCCAGTCGTGCACTGCGCTCGGATGCTTCAAAGCCCAATCTAGGACGCTCGTGTGTGTGTGTGTGTGTGTGTGTGTGTGTGTGTGTGTGTGTGTGTGTGTGTGTGTGCGCATATGTACAGTGTGTGTGTGCGCTTGGTATTTGCCGACTATCAGGAATCTGTTTCTAGTGCAGCGGTTCAGGACAGCAGGCGTCATATACCGTATTTACTCTAATATAAGCACACTTTTTTTTAGAATGTTTGCCACTCCAAAACTCGTGGGGTGCTTAATCACCGATTTCAAGTATGTGCGTAAATATAAGCCTCCGTTTTTCCGTATTTCAAGTCAGGAACAATCACGAATAAAGGGAAACACGTGTTGTTTATGCAGCGGCGTGTGTGCGTCTATATAATGTTAAACACTGGTGTGTAGACAGACGTGCTACAGTAGAAGCTTCTATTAGCTCAATAACAGAAATAAAGAAACATTAGACACGCCGCCACACTTAACACTGACTAAATAACACTGGAAGAAGTAAGATTACACTAAATACAGTAAAAATCATTTATATTACAACAAACAGAGACTACAAACCACAACCGTGTTAGCTTAGCTTAGCACAGCCGGCTACAAACGAGTCTGTCATCGCAGAAAGAGTCGAAACAGTCTAAAATGAATAACACGAGCAAGAAGTAAAAAAAATCCAAGGAACAGACACAATCAAAACGCTGGGTCACTGCTCAGGGGACAATAATCCTTCCTTTTCACACGGCGTCAGATAAACAGAGAGATTGAAACGGGCCTGTGCTTGACAACTGACTGGAGCAAAGGATCTTGGGAAATGAAGTCCTGACCACTAGAATCGACTTTTTGTTATTTACTATTCAAGTAAAACAATATCAAAATGATACGAGTCCCAAGTTAGGTTTGTTAAATAAATTAAAAAAATAGCATTTTTAAGGGAATATTAACGTAATTGAACCAGAAATGTTAATAAAAAATATATTTTATTTTTAAATTAATATTTTAAAAATGTTGCACTTGTATTCGCGGGGTGCTTATAGTCGCGTAATTTAATAAAGTGCAAACACACACACTTCTGTTGACGTGCTTCGCCTCGGATAAAATGTCCCGTCTCATTCTCCTCCACAGACCCAGATCGATCACTACATTGGTCTCGCTCGCACTCAAGTGAACACCACCATCGCCAAGTAAGTGTGTGTGTGTGCGCCCTCTAATGGCCACGCTGTGTGTGTGTGTGTGTGTGTGTGTGTGTGCGCGCCCTCTAATGGCCACGCTGTGTGTGTGCAGGCTGCAGGAGAAGCTCCCGGGGTCCCTGAAGCGCTGTAAAGCAGAGTGACCCTCCTCTCACCCTCCTCTTCCTCACCCTCCTCCCCCCCCCACCTGCACTGAAGCCGCTAGTATGTCCCGCCGCGTTAGAGAAGACGAAGCTGCTCCGACACACTGACGCGAGGAAGGAGTCGTGAACTAGACTGAACGCAGCAGTGCTGAGAAATAAAGATTTAAAACGGAGAAACCGTCAGCGCGGTATTCAGAGCGTTCACTAGATCCCACCGGAGCCACACGTCACTGTTGATTTGGTCTAGTTCACCATTCCACCTGTAGTCGGCGCTGTATATACCAGTGTATTAGTGATGTGTTCTCTCTCACACACACACACACACACACACGTGTTTTTTCTCTTCTACTATTATATTTCCAGTAAGACGCTTCTTCAGGAGACAGTCCTGTCCTCCTCTCAGTGTTCTAGGCGATTATTTAACACTAATATTGTGGATAATTGGGACGCTTTAAGATGGATGTTCTTTCTCTTCCCGTGTAGTTTTGTTCCTTTCGATCGGTTCCTCCTCATATTTACTTCAGCGTCTGTTATGCGCACGTGTAATAAGTTATAATCACACGACACACACTGTTCAGAGCGGATCACGTGTCCTGCAGTAGGATTTGTGTTATTTTTGAACTTCACCCAGACGCGTGTTAACTTGCAGGAAATTGATCTGAATATTAAAACCAACACGTGGTGAATGTTAAACTCAGCAGCTAATGCTAAAGCTAGCGTCGTGCGCGGCACGGGGTTGATGAGGCACGGCGACGCTTCTCGACGCAGCGTTTCCGCGCACTCTGTTCCGCGGCTGTTTCTCTGCTGTTTTCGAGTTCTATTAACTTATTCCTAGCCTGGTAGCATGTTAGCTGTTTCTCTGGTGGGCGTGGCCCCAGGTGCGTCCGGCCACGCCCCCTCGGCGCTGGTCGATTTCAGGAGTTTTGCGGACAGGAAGTGATGTAAAGTCCCTGTAAAGCTGTCAACGTGAACGTAATAAACGCTCCTGCATTTCCACTGAGGCTTGTTTCTTTCTTTCTTTGATCTGTAATAACATAAGTAATTAACATTACGTGTGACGTTGTTGTTTGATTTTAATCGTTTGTATTCTGATTACGCATTTTAATTGTCTCTTATACACACACTTTTGAAATTTCAAACTCTGAAACGTTGGAATAAACCACGCAATTATGTGCACAGTGTTTTTTAAACTGAAAAAACAACAAGTCCCACGTTTTATCTTAAAATATTGAATATATTCTGTTTAAAAGCAGATTTGTAGCTGTTAAAGTCAAAAAGAAAATGAAAATTCAGGTTAATCGCGTTTTTCAATGCCTTTGGTTTAAATTGTTCCTGAAATACTAATTAATTATTTAAACCCGATTTCACCAATCTGTGTTTTTACCTTTTATTTTATTATTGCGATGAGATCGCGAATGATGACGTCACAACCCGGAAGTCACGTGTCTGCAGCCCAGCACATGTTCACGTGAGTAGCTCCGCCCATTTCTGTAGTTACTCAAGTGTTGTGAAGCACAAAATCTTCATTTATACACTGATTAGTTATTTTTATTTTTTTTTAATCTCATTAGCTTTGTTATTTGTGTAATTTTTCTCATTATCTGTCTGTCTCTACCGGTCTCTCAGTCTGCCTGTCTTTCTCACTTTCTCTGTCTGTCTTTCTCACTCTCACTCTCACTCTCTCTCTCTCTCTACCCGTCTTTCTCACTCTCTGCCTGTCTTTCTCACTTTCTCTCTCTGTCTTTCTCTCTCTGTCTCTCTTAGTCTGAGACTGTTCATCTCTCTCTCTCTCTGTGTCTCCATCTTACTCTTTCTCTCTCTGTCTGTCTCTCTCTCTCTCACACACACCTAGTACGTTAATCTGTTTGATGTCAGAAATGAAGGAAAGCAGTAATATATTATTTTTATTCTCCACCCGCTGTGATTCACACGTTCTTTCACGGAGACCAATCTCGTGGATCAGGCCAAACAAACCACCCTGGGGATTCGCATCGTCGGCAGATCTTTCTGGTGAAGGCGAACAGCTTCACACAACACGGAGCATATATATATAGATATAGATATATAGTCTCTCTTCTCTGTGCCTGAGGAACGGCGAGGAACGTAAGTGCCTGGAGAAACCTAGAAAGTGACCAGCATAAATAACAACATCAGTCTCTCCCGCGCAGGAAGAGAAGAAGAAGAAGAAGAAAACCACAAGCTTCCTGAGTGAGGCGGGTCAGGTGCTGCCGGCGGGGGCGGGGCTGGGCTGGGCGGGGGCGGGGCGTGGCGAGACCTGGGCGTAGCAGTCCAGCACCAGCTGGCGCTCCTCGGGGTCGTAGGTCAGCGAGTGCGGGTGGACCTGCACGATGTGGCGCTTGATGGTGCTGACCTTCAGCGTGGCGAGGGCGGAGCCACACACCATGCAGATCAGCCCGTGCTGGCGACAGTCGTAGTCCATCAGGAAGTCCCGCCTCCAGTGCGGCTGGTAGTTGCGCCGCTGGTCCTTGCCCGGGTAGTGGCGGGGGCGGGCCGGGGGCGTGGCCTCTTCCGGCTCCACCTTCACCTCGGGGAGTTTAGGCTCCGCCCCCGCACTCACAGCGCTGACTTCTGCCGCTTCTACAACACAACACAGACCGAGCTTCAGTTACTGTTATTGTTATAAACATTTTTTATTTGTTAATTTGTTTCATTTTTTTGTTATAAAATTGCTATTGTTATAAACAATAACTAATTTATATATTTTCGTTATTGTTTCCAGTGTGTGTGCATGTGTGAAGGACAGAGAGAGAGAGAGAGAGAGAGAGAGTAGGTGTGTGTGTGTGTGTGTGTGTGTGTGTGTGTGTGTGTGTGTGAGAGTGAGTGAGAATGACGGGTAGAGAATGTCACCTTTTGACAAATGTATTTTTTCTGTAACATTGAACGGAGCACATGTTTACAGTGCATGTACTGAGTATCTAAAATACTGTTTGTGTCAAAAATGAGTGTGTGTGTGTGTGTGTGTGTGTGTGAGTGAGTGAGTGAGTGTGTGTGTGTTTATCAGTGTGTGAGTGGGAATGTGAGTGTATGAGAGTGTGTGTGTGTGTGTGAGTGTTCATCAGTGTGTGCGTGTGTGTGAGTCTGTGTGTGTGTGTGTGTTCTCAGTGTGGGTGTGAGAGTGTTCATCAGTGAGTGTGTATGTGTGAGTGAGTGAGTGGGAATGTGAGTGTATGAGAGTGTGTGTGTGTGTGTGTGTGTGTGAGAGTGTGAGAGTGTTCATCAGTGTGTGCGTGTGTGTGAGTCTCTGTGTGTGTGTGTGTGTGTGTGTGTGTTCTCAGTGTGTGTGTGTGTGTTTATCAGTGTGTGTGTGAGAGTGTTCATCAGTGAGTGTGTATGAGAGTGTGAGTGTGTGTGTGAGTGTGTATGAGAGTGTGAGTGAGTGAGTGTATGAGAGTGTGAGTGTGTATGAGAGTGTGTGTGTGTTTACCCTCCCCCCTCAGTGTGCTCTCCTCCTCAGGCGAGGCGCGGTCTATGTTCTCCTGCTTCATCCAGGCGTTGGCCAGCTGTTGTCTGTGGGCGTGGCTGAGGCTGCTGGTGTGGGGGTGGCACTGGTGGGCGTGTCTGCGGAAGCTGCTGACTCTGGGCGTGGTCAGGTGTTGTGAACACACCATACAGTAGCACAGCGGCTTCTCCGGGGGTCCGAACGCCACCAGATGATCCAGACGCAGACGCCACGGGCTGCCCGCCTTCAGCCGCCGCCCCCGCCGCGGGAGGTAAGGGAGCGCCCGGTGCTGCGGAGAGCCGGGCGTGTCCATGTGGGTCTCTTTGGTCTCGGCTTCACGCTTCACAGCGGCTGGTGGAGGCGCGGCGGAATCTGATGAGGCGGGAGAAAAACACGGATGTTCAGCTCGACAGTTTTGCACTTTCTTTTCAGTTTGGCCGGTTTATATATATTTATATATATATATATATATATATATATATATATATATATATATATATATATATATATATATATATATATATATATTAGGGCTGTCAAACGATTAAATTTTTTTAACTAGTTAATCGCACTAGATTAGACTGAGATTATACAGAACAGAAGTAGATCAGAAATAACTTGATTCTGATGATAAAATTGATTCTTTTCGACATGTGTTATCAATTGTATCACAAGTGTTGCCATATATATGTATAAATAAATATGTATATATATATATATATATATATATATATATATGATAAAAAATATTTATATTTCTGTGTCTCTGTCTCACTCTCTCTTTGTTTAACTCTCTCTCTCGCTCTCTGTCTCTCTCTCTCTCTCTCTCTCTCTCTGTCTCTCTCTCTCTCACCGTGTGTGTGTGTGCTGGTCCAGCTCTGGAGGATGTGGTGTTTCTGCTGGGCGGTGTAGAGCAGTGATGCGGGGTGGAGCTGGAGCACGTGACTCTTGATGTGCTCCAGATGCAGTGAGGGCAGCAGATCTCCACACACCATACAGGTCAGACGGCTCTGCTCCGCCCGATACTCCATCAGGAACTCCTGCCGGAACCAGGCGTGCAGCGAGTCGTTCAGGTAGCGCTCCATCACCTCGGCCGTGGGAGTCGGGACGTCCTGGACCGCAGTGACCCTGCTGGAGACCGGCTCCGGGGACGCACTCGCCGCTTCTCGCTCTACAACACACACACACACACAACTCACATTTACAAAAAGATCCGGGTAATGTTTTGGGGTTTTTTTTTGGAATTAATGGTCCAGAAAACTATACTATTTCCTGTAATATAATAATAATAATAATAATAATAATAATAATAATATTAATAATAATAATTCAACCTTTACTGGTCCCTTATGGGGAAATTCTTTCTCTGCATTTAACCCATCCGATCAGACACAAAGAAGTATATTATTACGAATATAAATACATATATTAATATATAATTGTATACATATTTGTTTCTTTTTTCTTTATTAGCCTAAATATAACCAATACGTGACTGTCAAATCAAATTACTTCAGTACGATTCAGAAACCTTTTGACAAATGTATTTTTTGTAACATCAAACAGAGCACACGTTTACAATGTTACCTATCTTGTAACATAAAAGCACAGCTACTTAAGCGTAGCTTAAAAATAAGCAAGTATGAAAATGTTCAAATAATGTGCCTAACTTAATAAAGCACAGACAAAAGAACAAAAATGCGTGAAGAAACTTCCATCTTTCCATCTCGACTCAAAAGCTTTAACCTAAAAACAGGTTAAAAAAAACAAATAAATCTGAACATATGCCAACAGTGCAAGTGTAGGTAATTCTGAGCTGTAGGAAACTTTTTCAGAGAGCCGGCTGCTGTAGATGAACAGGCCGTGTGTATGGAGGTGCTGTCCTGACCGGTGGAGAGCGTCTGCTGTGTGCTGAGGTGCGTGTCCCAGCCTCTCCGGATCAGCTCTTTGTCCTGGTGGCTCCACAGCAGCGAGTACGAGTGCTTCTGACGGATGTGTCTCTTGATGGTGCTGAGCTTCAGCGTGGCCAGAGAGCTTCCACACACCATGCAGATCAGACCCTGCGTCTGCGGCTCAAAGTCCATCAGGTACTCGCTCCGCCAGTACTCGTGGTAGTAGCGCCGGTGGTCCCGCCCCCCCGCGCCACGCCCCTCCTTACTGGACGGCCCCGGGACGGGAGACAAGAGCGACGGCGAATCCGTGTTCTCCGACACGCACCAGTAGGTGGTGCCCGGAGAAGCGGAGGAGGCGGAGTCTGGGGGGTCCTGAGGGGCGGAGACGCCACCGTTCACGCCCCCTGAGGGAGTCAGAGGGGAGAAATGTTCAAACACTTTAATACAGTGTATATGTTTTTTGTTTGTTTGGCGACACAGAGACATTGCTAATCGAACACAGAAAGCGTTGTAACCCGCGAGGCGTCTGTGTACTGTGCCTTTAAGAGCGGCTGTAGTGAGTTTGAGATCTATAAAGACGCGCAAAACTGCTGGCTCTTTAATATCAAAGTCATTTGTAAACATTGGTTTCACGTAACGTTACATCCACGTTAGATTCACAGACTCATGCTCACAGAAAGAAAGTGTCATTTACAAATGAAGAGCAGAAACAAAGCTGTCTCTCTCTGTCTCTCTCTCTGTTTCTCTCTCTCTCACTCTCTGTTTCTCTCTCTCTCTCTCTCACGCTCTCATTTTTCGACAATTAAAAATGGCAGATCTTCAGGTTACCCTCTGCGTCTAGTTTCTTACTTTAAATCAAGTTAGAATACAAAGTTTGCCTATAACGTAATTAAGATCTGCTCAAATCTTTCAAACCCCCCGTAAACAGATCTGGACACTAGAAAGAACCGTGATATGAACTTTAACTCACACCGGCCACCCCTATGACTTTTACGAGTGACATTAACCGTTTCATGTACATAAAACTTATTAACTTACGTTAAAGCTGTTCCGGAATAGTAATTGTGAATTGCACTCAGATTACCGTATTTGCCGTAGAACGCGCGAGGAGTCGCGTGACGCGCCGTGTGTCCGCTAGGTGGCGCCCTTACTCACTCATTATTGCCTTTGTTTATAGCGGAGAGATTAGGGGCCACGCCGCTCACTATTGTCCGTCATGTGTCAGAGCATCACTCACTCTCTCACTCTCTCACTCTCTCACCCGCAGAGCTCCGGCCCGTGTGTCGCTGCCGCCGCTCCCCCGCTGACGCGCTCTCCTCCCCGCGTCGCGGCTCCTGCGGCTGCGCTTGGTCCATACCTGCGTGATCGTGACGCGCAGCGCTGTCGCAGCCTGACGCTCGCGTGGACGAAGCATGAATAGAGAGGAGAAACGCGCTGACGCTCGCGTGTGTCCGCGCGGCTTTGCTGTGACGCGTGACTTTACGCGCGTTCTGTGTGTGTTTAGATGTTCTGCCTGTCTTCAGGGTGGAGAGCCGCGCTCGGGGCCCCTGGGGCTCCTTTAGGGGCTCCTGGGTAAATTTAAAGAGACAGTAGCAGAGAAGGGCCCCTGACGTATGAGGCGCGGACGCGGACAAAAGTGACGCGCCGCTCGCGAGAGAATTATAACGCGTCGGTTTGTTTCCAGACAGAAACCTGCGTCTTCGCGTCTTTGATGCGTGTGGAAAGCGTCTGGGCGGCGAACCTTCCTTATCGAATGTCTCTCAGATTTATTTGTCGCGTCCATAACATGCGTGGGTAGAAGTATAAAAATAAAGCGCAATGCAAAATCAAACTGAATATAAAATACGATACAATATGCAGCACAATAAAAGTGTGTTTAGCTCAGTGAAACGTTACTGCGCATCAAATCTGTGCAGTGCAGTGACGCAATTTCTTAAAAAAAAATAATAGAAATGCATTTTAAACATTTTTAAAATCAAGTATTTGTTTGATCTGCAACGAAGTAGAATTTTGGCTTATTTATACTTTACCAAAGCAATTCTTTTCCCGCTTATTTTTTAAGCAAATATTGGTACTTACTCCTTACTAGTTGTGTTACTATGATTTCATTTCAGGTAGTTTTATTTTTGTGTTATATACGTTATGAATCGTGCCATCCGGTTACAGTGAACTTGACATATAAACACGCATCATTCTGACACCCTATTGGTTTGTCCGTAAGGCTAAACATTGTAAAACATGCATTAATTTCCGATGTATTTTTATGCAGCAACATTTTAATATAACAATATATTTTTATAATAGCATTTTACTCTTGCGTTACTTTTATACTTCAAGTAGTTTTATCAGTACTAGCAACAGTACTTTTACTTCCGGGAAAGTAAAAGTAACAGCCCAATCTTTTTATCAAAGTATTTTTTCACTCTAGTACCTCCTGTATACATCTACTTAAGTAACAAACATGACTACTTTTGACAGCACTGCGCACACACACACACACACTTGGAGACACAGGTGTGTGTAACCTCACAGTAAAATGCACAGACACTGTAAAAACACTCGAGACTTTTGGAGAAGTTTTATTTCATTAGTAAACTTTATTGCACTGTGACATGAGCGTGTGCTGGGCGTGTCCTTCACTGCTCCGCCCCCCGGGCCTGCCGAGGCTCCTCCTCCTCCTCCTCTGTGAGTGGCTCCGCCTCCGCTCCGGGGCTCTGCAGGTGTCGGGCTCCAGGCTCCAGGCGGAACAGGGTGGTCACGTGACCCAGGATGCTGTTGCTCTCCTGCAGGGCTGAGATCCAGCGGGCGAGCGTGGCCTGGTCTCCTCGACCCGTCATCACCATGGCGTAGACCCGCCCCTCTTCCACTGCCAAGAGAGAGAGTCATCAGTCAATCACAGCGTAGCCCCGCCTCCGACACGCCCCTTTCGCTCTTAGTGTTCCGAGTGAATTCTTCGGCGTCACAAAACACACCACGTCTTTCGAGAAAGTCAGAGCGAGTGAGGTGAGGAAGAGGTCCTCCTGTCTTTAAACCCCTCCCCCTTCTCTAAGCTCCTCCCCCAGCCTCTTCTTCAGCTCCGGTGTCTCTATCTTTGATCAAATTACTGTGGCCCGGGCAGGTTTTATTTTTAATATGCATTTTAAATAAACAAATTACTGTTTTTTTTGTGATAACTGTTATACCAAAAAATTATGTTTTAACATGGTACTTACATATTTGATTTGAATATTTTTATTCGATATTTGAAGTTTCTTTTTATATCAAAAATCGAGAAAAAAAATCTATATTTGCTTTAAAATTTCAGACACCTTTTTAAAATAAGACCTGATTATATTTACTCGGTTATACTTTGTGGCGCATACCTGTGGAAAGTTCCACAGCTTACTAACGAAAATGATAATAAAAGCAAAACCAAAATGTGAATAATTTCAGTTTGGGGTATTTTTTCCAACATTATATTATTTTCTATATATTTTTTCAAAAATTCTTAGTCACACAAATTCAAAATCAAATTCCATTTTTTGGCTTTGATCAAAGGAATAAAATAATGCGTAAAAAAAAAAATGAGCGTGAGATCTCACCGTGGTCCACATCAAAGGTGTAGTCCTCACTCGGGTCTCTCTCCAGGTCCAGCTCCAGTCTCTGAGGGTAGAAGATGCTCTGCTCGGCTCCCAGCAGCTCCTCGTCCTCCTGCTCCTGCTCCTGCTCCGTTGGGAGCGGGTCAGCACGCAGCAGGTAGTAGTGGACGCAGGTCTTCCTCAGCCACAGCGGGAACGGTCCTTCCACAAACACGGGGCGACGGGGGTCGTGTCGGGCCAGAAGCGCCCGCTGCTCCGGACTCTGGACACCTGACCACCACACGGCTCACACACTCCATCTGTATGATCTTTTCTGTCACATACGCGTATATTATAGTGTACGGACATTTCATACATGTAAACATTTATTTGGGTTTTAGTTGTATTATGTATGTAATATTTTATAATGTACAGACATTTCATACATGCCTACAATGTGCAATATTTCTATGGGTTTAAATTTGTATTATGTAAAGTATATAAGATTTTATTCGAAATAGTTTATACACATTATGTGATTATATATACATGTTTAAATATCATTTTTATATTTGCTTATAATATGTGAATATATTTACATATGTTTATTGGTGCTGTCAAAGTTAATGCGTTAACACGTGCGATTCATTTCAAATGTTTAATGGCGTGAAGTATTTTTATCGTGTTGAAGCAGCCGCTTTTCAACTGCAAATAACTTGCTCGTCGCTTTTTGTCTGTCTAATTCTTCCTCGCTGTCAAAGAATCTGAAGCGCTTCTTTAATGCAACAAACATGTTTCACGTTTGAGTTTTATTATTATTATAATTTTTTTTTTTACAAAAAAACTCAACGTCTTGTTTTCAATAATAGTATAACCAAAAAAATTGGTACAGAGAACTGACGGAGAATTTTAGTGTGTTTTACACTGATCTTGAAAAAAGTGCGACTCGCCCTTGGAGGGTTAAAAAAGAAATCAGATTGCAGATTGAACAATTTTGAAAAATTATTTTTTTAATTGAACGAGTGTTTATTTAGTGTTGCGTTTGCATCGATTTACACCTCAATTTCCAATCTTACAAGCTTCAGTCATTTAATTGTGATTAATCGAGATGAATCAGTTAGAGAAGTTTTGACAGACTACTTAGTTTGACAGCACTAATGTTTATATAGGTATTAACTTTTGAACGACTTGTGGATCTGTTAACATTATAATCAGCGTGTGCGCAGTTGGTGTCTCGTACCCACGATGTGCGTCTGCGTGGCGTCGTCGTGCGTCTGGCTGGCGTCTGTGGGCGGATACTGTAACACACGCAGGGTGATGGGGGCGGGGCCGTGCGGGGGGCGGGGCCGGGGCGGGGCACGCACCTGGTAGACGGTGATTTCGGCGTCCAGGTCGTTGGCGATGCGGGCCAGGCTGATCCGGGCCAGGTCCACGGGGTCAGAGGTCAGCGTGTGGGGCACGGGGAAGGGGTTGATGTGCTTGAACCGGGGGAACCAGTACATCAGGCGCTCGTACTTCCTCATGGGGTGACTCTTCTCCCCGAAGATCCGCGCCAGCAGAACCTTGGTTTCCACGTTGGGCGTGACACCTGGCGAGAGAGGGCGGGGTCATATGTTATAGTGTACAGACATTGTAAGCGCGTTAACACACGTGATTCGTTTGAAATGTTCATTCGTTTTAAGTGCTGTCAAAGTTAACGCGTTAACGCATGTGATTAATTTTCAATTTTAGGTGACTCTTCTCCCCGAAGATGGGCGCCAGCTCCGCTTGGTTCGTAACGTTGGGCGTGACACCTGGCGGGTGAGGGTGGGCGGGGTCACGCACCGTAGCTCTCCATCTGCTCCAGCAGCTGCACGCCGCACTCCTGCTGGCGGGGGAAGTGGTTGAACATGCGCTGGATGAAGTTCCTGGGCAGGAACACCTCTTTGGGGAAGACGTCCAGGATCCTGTTGTAGACGGCGAGGTCTCGCTCCACGCCGTACTCCGGCATCTTCCTCAGCGCGGCGTAGATGAAGTCCACGTGACCCCGCCTGCGCACGTCCCCCCGGCTGAACACCTCCACCACCCTGCTGAAGGCCGCCTTGCTCTTGGAGTCGCCGGACGCTCTGCGGAACAAGTCCTCGTGGGTGACCACGCCCTCTGCTGCTTGGCTCCGCCTCCCCACCGCGCCCTCTCCGTCGCTGGCGGCTCTGTGCGGCGCGTTCCGGTGGATCGGAGCCTGAAGAAGAGGGCGGGTCAGGCGATAGAGGGGCGGGGCGGGGCGGAGGGGGCGGTACCTGACGGAGGCGGAGCTGGGATCTCAGCGCTGGAGACACACACACCGAGCGCAACATCCTGTCTCACCACCAGCTACAAGACCTGATCCAGAGATAACACACACAAAGCAATAATACACACACACAAGACAAGATTGCACATACACACAGTGAATTATATATATGTATATATATTAGTAGTAGTAGTAGTAAACTTTATTCATCTCCCAAGGGAGAAATTCAGAGAGTCCGGCAACAAAACACACGCAAATGCTAAAACATACTCCAATAAATAACACTACTAAAACAAATAAAATAAATATTACCGTTAATTTAAAACTAACGTAATTTAATAACGTTTAATAACTAAATAATTTAATAACGTTCTATAACTAAAACTATAGTACATATTATTATATATTAATATTTTGCTCTCTATATAATATATATATACATAGGATATATAATATAATTTATACTGTATATATTTCTCTTGTCTATTTATGGCATTAATTCGTTTCCTACATTTCAGCTTGCAATTGTTGACACAAATAACCGCTATACATAAAAATAGACACATCATGTATATGTAAATGAACATAAATACGTAAATACATGCAATAATCAAATAAAAACAACACGTACGATCACTTGCACGAAGAAAATCTCATCCTGTCAGATCTCCTTCAGGCTCGCACCGGCGCGGCTTCCGGGTCCGTCTCTTTCAAACTTCCCCCAGAAACAAAGCGCCCGCGCGCGTGGTTCCGGTCGCTCTGCGCTTCACCCCGCCGCCGCCGCCAGAGGGCAGCACGTGCGGAACCCGATTCCTCCGCCAACTGTCAAAGTTTTGCGCGGATTTGTTTTCAGGAGGAAGTGAAGTGGAGCAGCAGAACGGGTGTAGCGCTCCTTCCTGCGGCGTGAGGATGCTGGTTTCCTGGATCGGCGGCTCGCACGTGCGGCGCTGAAGCGGCTGAGGCGATGGACGGGGCGGCGAACAGTCTCGGTGAGTTTCACTCTTCAGTTCCTGTCACCTGAAGAATCCCTCCGTCAGTCAGTCAGTCTGTCTGTCTGTCTGAGGGTTCAGCTTACGGCTCGGTGTGTTTGCGGTTCTTCTCTTCCTTCAGGCGTCATCGTGTCTTTATTCTCCGCGTTCAGTCGTCGGACTGGAAACTTCTAGAAGCTTCTCATTTCCTCCAGGTTCAAGCTCGACCTGCTGACCTGGACTAGGTCTTATTCTCAGTAAAGGCAGGGGTGTAGAGAGTAGCGGACAGCCATACTTGAGTAAAAGTACAGACGCTTGTTGTAACAATTACTCCATTACAAGTCACAAGTCACCACTAAAAAAAGACTTGAGTCAAAGTAGTAAAGTATCTTGAGATTTTACAAGATTTTACTCGCACTGAATTTAGATTAAAAAACAAACTTTTCATGAGGTTTTGTTTTCTAATACAGAAACGAAATGTAACCTCGATGTTTTAAAATGGTAGAACAAAGTGTAGATAAAAAGTCAGTCTCAGTCAAACTGAAGTGTGCAAAGAAAACAAATTAGTAAGATAAAATTCTGACTAGTAAATTATATATGATATAATACAATTTGTAAAATACATTCACGCCTCTATGTCACGTTCGCATTATTGAGCTGATAAACAGCATTCAGTGCCTTCAGCATCCTGCAGATGGCGATATTCGCCTTGTTACCCAATACATTTTTACCGCGGTATAAATCGATGCCGGCTTGGTGCGCACAATCACAATGTAACGAGTAACGCTACGTGTCCCTTCACTTGTACAGATACTCATTCACAAATGCAGTGGAGTTGAGAGTAAAAGTAGCTCTTACTTTTGATACTCAATACAAGTACAAAGTAGCAAAAATACGTAAGTAAAGTAGCCAAGTACATTTACTCAAGTACTTTACCCCTCTGTGTAAATGTCGCTAGGTCTTATTTTCTGGGTAGTGTAACTGACTCTCGGTCTTATAAGGGTTAAAGTGATCACATGACGAGGTGTTGAACATCTTCTGAGGTCTCGGGGGCGTTTGAGGTCGACTGAGACGGGGGCTGCTGGGCCGCACAGGAAGTTCCCGTCACATGACACGTTTCTCACTAGTGGCAAAAATATCAAACGTAAATTTCACGGAATTATAAAAGTTGTTAAAACAAACTGAACATTTTATCATTATTTTCATTAATAATAATACTAACAGTACGTTTTTTGATGTGTAGAAACAACAGTGTGCACTATTATTCTAAAGTGTCTGCTACCACAATAATTTAGCTATATTGTGCAAAAACAACACTTAAATCACAGTTTGTGTACTAATATTTAAAACAGCGGAGAATGACACGATGTACATTGGCTAAACTCCTCCCACACTTCCTGGTCAAGCAACTGTCAATCACATTCTCACCAGCCAATCAGAGTAAGGGCCGCCCTCACGTGAAGCTTGGGTCAAAAATGCAAACGCAAAAAAATACCTGAAGCAGAAAAGAAAAAGTTTCAAACGAAAATGTGAAGGTTTTGAGCAAAAAAAAAAAAAAAAAACAGTGTAAAATGAAGCATTTTTGTGCGTTTCTTTGAAATGTATGTTTGATATTTTTGCCACTAATCCGATTCCATATTTACTGCGGCTTCTTCAGCGATGGGGAAAACCAGACCACCCGCGTGACTCTGACGTCTGTTTGCTCCGTCACGGCTGGATCTCTCTCTCTCTCTCTCTCTCTCTCTCTCTCTCTCTCTCTCTCTCTCTCTCTCTCTCTCTCTCTCTCTCTCTCTCTCTCTCTCTCTCTCTCTCTCTCTCTCTCTCTCTCTCTCTCTCTCTCTCTCTCTCTCTCTCTCTCTCTCTCTCTCTCTCTCTCTCTCTCT
>MU204300.1:54530-66425 GCA_017309775.1 Paedocypris sp. Pulau Singkep | reverse complement strand
TTTTTTTTTTTTTTTTTTTTTTTTTTTTTTTTGTGGTGAGAATTTGATCGACTGGAAGAGGGGGGGTTAACGAGCGCTGAAACACATTAATAATCGGAACACCTTCATCGTATTTATAGTATTTAAACGTTTATAGGGATCCGTTCTCACCGTGAATGCAGCTGTCAATCACATTCTCGCCATCCAATCAGAGAAGGGCCGCCCCCACGTGAATCTTGGGACAAAACTCCAAACGCAAAAAAAAAAAACGAACGGAAAAACTTGAATCGGAAAAAAATGTTTCAAACGAAAACGTAAAAAAAAACGTAAAAAACGAATGTAAGTGTGAAGCATTTTTTTTTTATTTAAATTTACGTTCGATATTCTTGGCACTAATCTGATTCCATACAATTGAATCCTACTTTCTATTCCGTCACTTGCCTCTGATCTTGTCATCTACAGGTCTTTCCCTCGCTCCTCCTCCTCCTCCACCTCCGTCTCGCGCTCCAGGTCCTCGTCGTCTCGTCCCGGACGTTCCACCAGTCAGTCCAGAGACATTTTCCCCAAAGCTCGTTTCCCGCCTCCTCAGACTCGTCCTCCGGCCTTCTCCTTCATCATCGGGGGCCGTCAGATGGGCCGTCGCTGTCAGGGCCGCCGCTTCCAGACCAGCTTCACTCCCACTCCTCCTCTCGCCTCCCTTCCCCCTCGCGGCTACGCCCACAAGCTGCCCGTCATCGGCAGAGTCGGCAAACCCGTGAGGCGCTGGTCCTGTTCACACTACTCCCTTCACCTGCCGCTTTAGCCCCACACATCAAATGTTTCCTTTTTTGAGTTTAGAAGTGCACTTTTGGCACATCTGTAAATATGTACTTGTTATGTCAGGTTGTAAAATAAATTCCTTAGTTTGAAATGCAGTATTTATGTTTTGTTAACTCCCATTACGTTGTACTTTTACCTCAGGTGGTGAGCTATAAACAATATAACGTTCACTATCACTTTAGAAGAGCAGTTATACAGGAAAAGTATATACAGGAAGTTATCCTCGAGAAATCCTACTGTTCTTCTATATCACATTTGTTGGTTTGACACTAGTGAGTCGTTTATTTTCTTACTGGTCTTACTTATTAGTGCCTGTTTTCTTACTTCAGGTTGAGTTTGCGCGGGAACTCGTCCCGTCAGGTTTCCTCATGAAACATTCAGCATGGCTTCGGTTTCCGTGACAGAATCCTCCTCAGGTTTCCTCCACACACAGTCGCGTTACAGGCTCTGAGGTAAACCCGTTATCAATGGCGCACTTCAAAGACAAAGTTGTGAGGTTTTTACGCACGAACGCGCTTGTCTTGATGGCCGTGACGTACGCGCTCTTCGTCATCGCCGGCGCCGCTGCTTTGATGTTCCTGGAGCGACCTGAGGAGAAGCTGCTGGTTCAGAAGCTTCGCGAACTGAAGACCCGCTTTCTGACCGATCACCCGTGCGTGGACGAGGCCGCGCTGGACCGTCTGTTAGGCCGCGTGCTTTCGGCGGGAAGACGCGGCGTGGCGGCGCTGGAGTCCCGCGCGGATGAGAGGAACTTTGACCTGACGTCATCGCTGTTTTTCGTCACAACTTTCCTGACGACCACCGGTGAGACGCGCCTCACCTTTCCATACAAATACAGTACATTACCGCGTCACACGTGCACATAATGGCTAACATGAAATACAATTTCTTACAGCTGTTTGTGTTTATGTTTGATGACGTTTTTATGACATCCAAGAAAAGAGGACAACAGGTGTTCTAAAATTCTGTGCTGCACGCATTGCGCATGCGCGGCTTCTCGGAGGTTGACGGACACGCTTTAATATGCTTCAATGGTGCAAAACTAACTTCTGTAAAAACCCTAAATATGTAACAAAATAATAGTTTTAGACACTTTTCTAATTAATTAACAAATTGTATGAAAATATTGTTCTAAATATTGTTCTAGGTTATAAAACCCAGCTTCAGCAATATATACAGTATAATAACTGCAATATCTCAATTGTTCTATATACGACAGATAATTTAAGATAATAGAATCTAATTCAAGAATAATTGCCGTCATTTCACAAGCGTGTGTATTTTCGTGCGCATGTGCACAGAGCGATGTAGGAAATCCTCACGTGTAGGACAGAATTTTAGATCAGCGGTGTCTTTATATGAAATGCAACCCAAACGTCACTTTATTATCATGACACCTTACTTTTAGTACTTTTTTTTTATTAGACCTTTTTGTAGTTTTATGTTGAAATGTTATCTGTTCGTATCTAGGGATTTTTCCATTTTAATGAATGTATGTATGTTTTATGTTTTTAATGTACTGTACTGTATGTATGTATGTTTTTCAATTTTATGTATGTATGTACTGTCAGGGGTGTAGAGAGTACCGGACAGCTATACTTGAGTAAAAGTACAGATACTTACTGTAAAAACTACTCCAGTACAAGTAACAACTAAGTCACCAATTTCAAAAAGACTTGAGTCAAAGTAGCAAGATATCCAATTTGAAAAGAACGTAAGTATTGAGAAGTATTTTTATTCGTACTCAAATAGGCCCAAAAAAAAAAAAGAAATGTGAAAACAAACTTGTTTTCTAAGACAGAAACAGAATTTAACCTCAATGTTTGAAAACTGGTAGATAAAAAGAACAAAAAGTCAGTCTCAATCACTTAAATTTGCAAGTAGATGTAAAATAAAATGATTAATCTGATTAGTAAATTATATATAATATGTATTATATAAAGTGATATATTATATAATAACATTTTTACGCCCCTAATTCGCGTTCTTGTGGTTTCTATTTCACAAATAGCCTCCATTACCTTCAGCAGCCTAAAGATGGCGATATTCACCTCGTCCGCTCAAGAAATTAACCGCGGTATAAATCACAATTACAATGTAACGAGTAACGATAAGTGTCCGTTCAAATGTAGTGGAGTAAAAAGTACAGTTACTCAGTCACAAATGCAGTGGAGTAGAGAGTAAAAGTTGCTTCTATTTGTGATACTCAGTGCAAGTACGAAGTAGCCAAAAACATACTTAAGTAAAGTAACCAAGTCCATTCACTCAAGCGCCTCACACCCCTGATCACTGACAGTAAAGCTGACTCTGTCTCTGTGAGGTTACGGCAGCACGGCTCCGCTCTCAGACGGGGGTCGTGTGTTCTCGCTGCTGTACGCTCTGCTGGGGATCCCCCTCACCCTCCTGCTGCTCTCCTCCATCACCCGCGCGCTCCTCCCTCACGTCACGCGCGGCCCCGCCCGCAGTCTGCAGGTGTGCTGGGGCGTGTCGGGGGGGCAGGCGGCGCTGCTGCAGTGCGCTCTCCTGAGCTTCAGCACGGGGGCGCTGTTCTTCATCCTCCCGGCCGGACTCCTCTGCTGGGCCCAGGGCCAGTGGAGCTTCCTGCAGGCGCTTTACTTCTGCTTCACCTCCCTCAGCACCACCGGACTCAGCGACTTCTTACCCGCGCGCACCCGCAGCCCAGCAGCGCGCCAGGGTCTGGAGCTCATCACCTCCTGTGAGTCTCCTCTCCATCCAGCTTCCTGCTCCTTCTCTCTCCCCAAAGCTACCAGAAGAAAGTCCGTTATTCCTCCCTCAGTGGGGACATTTCCTCGTTACAGCAGCGCTTGGAAAAAACACAAGCGGCATCAAATAAAAAGTATATACGTGTCGGAAATGACAGTTAAATAAGAATATGGAATAGCGTATTTTCTGGACTATAAGCCGCGTCCGCTCTACCATTTTGAATTGTAAATGTACACGTGTGTAACTAAATAGATCATTTTCTCACCTGCATTTTAACACGGCAGCAACTTTACTGATTAAAACGGGACAGAAATAAACGGTATCTACAGTATTTATCTTCATTATAAAAAAAATCTGCAGAATAGCCGCATCTTTGTATAAGCCGCATGGTTCAAAACCTGTGATAAAAGTAGTGGCTTATAGTCCAGAAAATACGGTATATGTTATTCAAAAACTGAGAAGTGGCACTAGGTGATATTTTGAGGGTGATTTTGTGTGTGTGTGTGTGTGTGTGTGTGTGAGAGAGTAAGAGGCTTTTATTGTCATTGTATATTGTACAATGAAATTAGTTTCGGTATCTCCCCGAGTCCAGCAACAATAAAAATAAAATAAAGACCAGCACGCAATACAATAAACACAATAATAAAGAAATGTAAATGAAAAATAAACAAAAATAAATAAAAATAAAATGTATAAATATAAAAGTATAATATAATTACATATATATATATATATATATATATATATATATATATAAAGTATATATTTTAATATAACATATAAATATAAAAAGGCACTTGTGGGATCGATATATATGTAATTTACATTATATATACATTGTGCAAATGGCTGAGTGCAAACATGCTATTTAAATGTGTGTGTGTGTGTGTGTGTGTGTGTGTGTGTGTGTGTGTGTGTTAATCTGGTCCAATCACTAAAGTCTAAACAGAACCTTCTGGAGATGGCACGCCGTTCCCGTATCCGAAATGTTTATTATCACAATAACTATTCAAAGACTTAACAAGAAGATGTTATTTTGAATTGCAGCGTGATGCTTGATCTCCGTCTTTCCTCTCCTCCTGATGTTGCGTTCTCCAGCCTAAAACCTTCCATTCTTTTCTGATTCAAATTAAAAAAACGGGAAAACATCCGTGAAACTCGAGGACAGTTTCGAAACTTGGTCTTGGAGTCTGCGCTTTCTCTCTGGTGTTTTGTTGATTGACTTCACCTATGGTGTTGTGTGATTTATTATTAGAGCCCGCACCTTCACTGTTGGGCTTTTCTCTTCAGGCTACCTGATGCTGGGACTGGTGGTCTTGCTCCTAGTGGTGGAAAGCTTCTGGGAGTTGCCGCAGGTCCAGGAGCTTCTGAGGTTTTTGGCGGGTCCACGTGTGTCTGATCTGGTGGTGCTGGATCTGGACGAGCTGGTGTCTGATGGAGAAGAACCTCACTACACCCTTCCCATCTCCACCATCACCCCCACTACGCATCTGACACTGGACCTTCACTCCTTCCCCTCCAGCCGAGAGAAAACACAGAAGATAGAACTCTCGGTTGAGTAGTGACCGTCTGGACTGAAGTGGCCACAATCCCAAAAGAAAATTATAAATCAACCAAACAACCAACCACTAGAGGGCAGTGTTTCTGCTCGGTCTGAAATCACGTTACATATAGTATTTAAAATAATAAAATAAAAATAATATTATCTATTTTAGTAGATAATATATCATATAGCTATAATTATACTAATATTATATATTATATTATAATAATTATTATCTAATAATTTTATAAAAGAGATCTCTGTTTATTATAAAAATAAATACGTACAAACGTACAGCTGTCCGTTTATGAATTATGGTTAAACAAATTATGGTTAAAAACAGGACATGCAATTTAATTCTCAAATACTCAGTTCCCAAATAATGTAAAGCACGTATAATGGTCATTTGAAGAAGAGTTAAAGAGACAAACAAACCGGACATTTTTGTGAATTTATAAATCTCGTCCGGACGTTCCGAACATTATGTAAAAAGAAGACGCTTGGCCACCCTATAGATCACATATATTTACACACATGTCTTGTATAAAGTGTGTACATAACTACATGCTTAAATTGTATGAAATTTTAAAACGGATGTATTTTAAGAACAGATCGTTCTGTTTCTGTCAGACATATTCCGTGTAGCTGTAAAACATTTGTACAGAATCGAGTTTTTGCGAGACTTTTAACACAAAGTAAAGATGAATTGTGGATGAAGTTGAGCTCTTGTTTTGATTGGTGTCGGCGTCTCTGCTCCTCTTGCTTGAGCTGCGGGACGTTCCACCTCTGTGAGTGTCGTGTAGATGGAGCAGGACGTGAAGCCTCAGAGGAACCGGAGAACCCTCCTCTTCTTCCTCAGACAGACAGACAGATCTCTGGACGACCTTGTGATGTGCTGATGGACTTCAGCAGGTGACGGACACTCGTCTATTTTTGATCTTCCCACAGACCTAGAGAGACGCGATTCACTTCCTTGAAATGTTCAATCTGTCTCCTGAGAATCTTTTCCATGAATGATAAATAGTATTATGTGTGTTATTCGTCTGAAGTCTTTTTTATTTGTATTTTATTTTTTATTGTAATATAAATACAAATATCCCTAAATGTTTGTTTTGATTGAATACATATGTTTATAGGTATATTTAATAGAGTTAAAAATGTAGATTTAATAGAGCTTATTTGTATATTAATTTTGAGCTTGAAGAGCTGAAACCTGATCTGAGATCTGTGAGCAACTGTTTACTAATCCGCAAGTTCTTGATATAGACAGTACACGTCACAATTATAAATACACACCGTGTGCAATATCTGCAATTTTAATGTTTATTAAGCATTAATGAGATTATTAAGATTGATGGAAGACTCAAATTATTATTGATAAAGTACAATTCTAATACATGGTATAAATGTGCTCTTTTTCTGTTTTTGATCACACACGTTCCATCTCTTGATCTTTATCCTACACTAGTGTTACAGCGCCACCCTGTGTCAGCGAGAGGACGCGCATGTCACTCGTCTATTCTTCTTAAAATCACTTGTAAACAAAACAACAACAACAACATGTTTACAACAGAGTGAAGCCGTTCATGTTGAGCAGGTTTCCTTTACCCTTAACCTGTTCTCTACACTGATCCAGAATCAGATTATAATTTGAACCTGCCAACTTCTATTTTTCCTGTTTTTGGAAAAGCATAGTTCAGAAAATAACCGTTGGCGCAGCTTTTTCTAGAATACTTTTTGCTAGGTTGTCACAGGAACAGATTAATGGCAGAATGTAGTAAAAAAAAAAAAAACGAGGGAAAAAAACACACAGAATTTACTTTTGACGTAACGGTCGATAAACTGCATATTGTGACGAGTTTCCATAATGTCTTCTTTTTCATGTGTTTTATTGATTTCTCTATTTGAAGGTTCAATTGGGAAACGTGTAATAATTTCAAATGTTAATGTAATATACTACCAATTAGTTTGTTTTAATCGCACTGAACCGAAGATGAGCGATGATTTCATAACGCGCGTCTATTTCCAGCGCGTCTCTCCGCGCGCGTCTGTAACTTTGACATTTGAGGCGCGTGCGCGCGCACAGGGCGTCGGGAGCGCGCCGAGCGGAGTCGCTGTGACACGGCGTTTCCCTCATGTGTGTCTCACTCTCTAAGCGACTTTCTGAACTTCGCGTTATAACATGACGTCGGTGTGGAAGAGACTTCAGCGCGCGGGGAAGAGAGCGTCAAAGTTCCAGTTCGCGGCGTCATTCCACGAGCTGACGGTGGAGTGCACGCGCAAGTGGTGAGTGTGAGTGTGCGCGCGCGCGTGTGTGTGTGAGTGTGTGTGAGTGTGTGTGCGTGCGTGTGTGTGTGTGAGTGTGTGTGTGTGTGTGTGTGTGTGCGAGTGTGCGGTTTATTCGGCCGTTCTGTCGCTTCCGTCTTACTTTCGTTTCGCCGCTCGGTTTTGCCGTTCGTGACGTCACGTGTTTAAAGCCGATGCCGCGATGCAGTTTTACACTTGTGAATATTTGCGGTTATTCACTGTTTCTCAAGGTTATATGTCATTTCTAGGTTATACGACTGCTAGCTTGCGTGGACAGCGGGTTTATTCGCGGTTATTCACTGTATTTCTAGTTTATATGTCATTTCATGGTTATCACGGTTGTCACTTATTTATATCATTTATTTAATTTATGTATTTGTATGTATGTTGAGATGTGTGTTCACCACCTGCCAACACCAAGAACAAGAACAATTCCACGTTCTGTAAAGTGCTCTCTAAAGGCAATAACGCATTTCTGCATCTGAATTTCTAGATTTTCTAGGTTTCGTGTGACACTGACACGCCCGGTGAGAAAAGTTCTAGAAGTGAGAAATAATCTCCTGTGTAGTGTCCAGCCGTGTGTAATGTTGTGTGTGTTGTGTGTGTGTGTGTGTGTGTGTGTGTCTGTGTGCGTGTGCGTGTGTGTGTGTGTGTGTGTGTGTGTGTGTGAGTGTAAGTGTGTGTGTGTGTGTGTGTCATGACGCGGCGCTTTCACTCGGTCATCAGTGACTCGGCTCTCTCCGACACTATGTGTGATATATTTATCTCTTTATATCGCTGCTTGTGCCGTTTCCCAGTCTATTTCTGTGGGGCGCGTGACTGTCACCATCAGGCCTCGCCTTTCCTTCCCTCTGCCCGCATTACACCCGTCCTTCACCAAGAGATAGAGAGTGAATGTGGAGACGAGTCTCGTTCACTCTTACAAGCTTCATTCAGTCAAAATGTGAATCTAGATTTGACATGTAACGAGAGAAACAAAACACACGAGGGAGCGGCACTAGTGTGGACTGAACATGCCCGACAATCTGATAACGTGTTGGCACAATGAGAGGAAGAGAGAGAGAGAGAGAGAGAGAGAGAGTTGGCATACAGAGATAAAGTCACGCCCTGGGTGAGATGGAGAGAGAGACAATAGAGTGAAAGAAGAAGTGAGAAGAAGAGAGAGGAGAAGTAATGAGGTCACGAGCCTCTAGAAACAGACGGTGCTTTTAGATCTGAAACGGCGTTGATGTTCTCCACAGGCAACCGGATAAGATCCGAGTGGTGCTGAGCAGGAGAAACCGCCGCGTGTGCTCCAGGGTGAGAGGAACCACACACACACACACACACACACACACCTGACCCTCGCTCCGCTTCCCCTCAGCTTCACGGCTGGCACGCGGGCATCAAGAATCCCTACCGGGGCACCATCCTCTGGCAGGTCCCTGAGAACCTGGACTTCTCGCTCACGCTCTTCAAGGTGCCACCACACACACTCCAGCTCTCACACCATCTTCGTTTGGACATTTGCGTCGCTAGTTGAGATTTACGAGCACTAGACACGAGTGTAATAAAGAAGCGTCCATTTTTTAGTGTTTACTAAAGTCACTAGTAGATGTATAGTTTTCATCGATCTTTCGTGTCCTAACAAACGAGACTCGAGCTCTGAAACGATGTTCTTTTGAAATGTTGCGTTGCTAGCGCTATACGTGTAGAAACAAAGATGTTGGAGATGTTACACGTGTTACTTTTACATATTTACTTTTTTCATCGATCTTTCGTGTCCTAACAAAAGTCAAGTCAAGTCAACTTTATTTATACAAGCACTTTTAAAACTGCAGACTGACCAAAGTGCTTCACATTAAAAAACAATCACATAATCCAAACACGTGATCACAATAAAATTAACAAATAAATCACCATATTACTAAAAAGCACACAAAAAAATTTAAAGGACTAAATAGAATGATTAAAATGATCTAAAAATAAAACCAAATTCCATGCTGGCTCATATGCCAAGGAAAAGAGACGGTTTTAAGCATTGATTTAAAATGTGTCAGATTTGTCAAAAGGGACACGTCTCACCTCAACATCTCGCTCATATTTTTACCTAAGGAATATATTTAAATACTTCCTTTGCAAAGTTGCTCTGTTCCGTTCTGTTCTCCGTCATTTTTGCTATAACTTGCTATAACGTGGTCAATCGGTTTTAGCACGTCGGGGGTTAACTCTGTGTTCTGAAAAATCTTCCTACATCTCTGAATTTCCTACACTGCGCGCTGAGCGTTAAAACTACGTCACCGCTCAGCTGTTCTCCGCTCAGATTGTTCTACGTTCCGCGCTACATGAGTGTTAAAACATTCGTTATATCTATCGTTTCTTCTAATACTTGATCGTACAAACATTCCTACCTGTACTTTTGTCGTATGTACCTTTGATATTGTTGGATCAATGAGTAAACATAAATGCACTAAATGAACACGGACACTTATAGCAGTACACACGATATTCGTAACATGTTACAATTTATGGCAGTTATTTATATTATTCAGTATTGACGTGTTTATTCAGTAAGAGCTAGCTAGGAACAGCTGAGCAGTGACGTCAGTGTAGGAAATTCTGAGCTGTAGGAAGACTTTTCAGAACAACGGCAGGTGTGAAAATCCAGTGACGGTCCGTACACAGACGAGGACATCAGGACTCAGGAGGTTAAAGTACCTGCAGGTCTTTCATGTCGTGTACATTAAATGTTCTGTGGTCCAGCTGAGTGAAGGTCAGCGTGTGAGGGGCGGGGCTACGCTGTGATGTCACTCTCCAGCACTGGCACCTCCTGCTCGGGTTAGTTCTGTGATGCTGAAACCTCGATCTCTCTCAAGGATCCAAGTGCCGAGGAGTTCGAGGACAAGGAGTGGACCTTCGTCGTGGAGAGCGTGAGTGTCTTCAGTCGATCTTCTGGGCGTTTCTCTAAAGCGTCTGGCCGCAGGAATCAAAGGGTCGGCGGAAGCTGCTGGCGTCGCTGGAGGTCAACATGAAGAGCTACGCCAGCGCCACCCCGGCCCAGCACGAGCTGACCCTGGAGCTCAGGCCTCTGTCTGTGAAGGTGCTGGAGGCCTCGCTGAAGCTCACGCTCTCCTGCCTCTTCCTGAAGGAGGGACGAGCCACGTGAGTCTAACGCAGTCACCGCACCGCCATCGACTCCTGAGAAGTAGCAATGCTGGAGGTGAAGAGCACTTCTGTGAAAGTCAAACGCCCAATATTCTACTCAAGTAAAAGTAGCCTTACTAATGCTGGTAAAACTACTTTTAAGTATAAAAGTAAAAGTAATGCGAGGAAATAAATATAGCATTATAGAACTATATTGTTCGATCGATTATTTAGAAAATTAATGCGTTTCATGACAAAGCTTGTGTGTGATCTGCGCCGCCTCAGACACTGAATCACACAGGCTTCTCAGAGGCTGATCAATCTGTAGAAACTTGTCACAAAACAGATTCTTTTCAAATACATTTTATGAAATAATGACTTAAATATGAACTCTTGTGTTCGAGCTTCAGCATTCCATTATCTCCTTTATATCTAGTAGAAGATGCATCACATCTCTCAGAGTCTCACAAAGACACTAGCTGAGATGTTTTTCAGCGTTCACGTCAGCTTTGAGATCTCGGGCGGCGTTATTACACAGTGAGACGCACGTTTAATCGTCTCATCCAACCACAATCGTTTACCGTAGACGGATGGTGCGATTTGTCTGGATGTGTTTTTAGGATCGATTCAACGCGGAAATTAAACGAACCAAATGAAATCGCAGTAGCGCGGCTGGTTCTGAAGAAGCGACGAATAGAAAGTGCCGATATCTGCTTAAAAAAACAAGAAGTAGAAGTAGAAAGTAAAGGTAAGGGAGTAGCGTGACTGCTGTGCTCCGCAGGGATGAAGACATGCAGAGTCTGGCCAGTCTGATGAGCCTGAACAAGTCCGACATCGGCAACATGGACGACTTCAACGACAGTGATGAAGAGGAGGACAAGCGTCTGAGCGCGGCGGTGAAGATGGCCACCGCAGTCATAGGTATCACACTCAACTCAACTCAGCTTGATTTGTTTATCAAGCGTCTTCATTTCCACATCAGCGTTGGCCAGAGTGCTGTACACACACCAGTACAAACGTATCACAACAGTGAGTTCTAAAAGTCGTAGCGGGTTCAGAAGAAGAGGAAAACCTGTATCTGTCACCGTCAGTTTTGCAGCAGCCACTACAGATATCACACAACGAGGATCGATAGATACAGATAAAGAATAGAATAATGAGACAAATACTGCGCATGTGGTTGGTCTGAGTCAGTGAGCAAGCGTTCTGATGTTCAGAGTGGACCGTGTGTTAGAGCTTCTGTGGTGGGTAGCGGTCAACATCTGTGAGGACAGAAGAAACATCTGATTCCCTTGTTTCAGAACTTCCTTTCCTCTCTCTCTCTCTTTGTCGTTCTCTCTCTCTCTCTCTCTCTCTCTCTTTGTCGTTCTCTCTCTCTCTCTCTCTCTCTCTCTCTCTCT
>MU204300.1:36979-54430 GCA_017309775.1 Paedocypris sp. Pulau Singkep | reverse complement strand
CTCTCTCTCTCTCTCTCTCTCTCTCTCTCTCTCTCTCTCTCTCTCTCTCTCTCTCTCTCTCTCTCTCTCTCTCTCTCTCTCTCTCTCTCTCTCTCTCTCTCTCTCTCTCTCTCTCTCTCTCTCTCTCTCTCTCTCTCTCTCTCTCTCTCTCTCTCTCTCTCTCTCTCTCTCTCTCTCTCTCTCTCTCTCTCTCTCTTATCGCTGTCTGTCTTTCTTTCTTTCTTCCTTCCTTCCTTCATCTCAGCTCCTCTTCCTCACGACCAGGCCTGGAGACCGGCTGCTCACTCAGGTTTCTCCAGCACAGGTAGACCTGCATCAATCAATCAATCAATCAATCAATCAACTAGCCAATCAATCAACCAATCAATCAATCAATCAATCAATTAGTGCATCTATCTATCCATTAATATTTTTTTATCCATCCATCCCTTCATACATTCATCCATCCATGTCTGTCAGTTTGAACATGCCATTTAAAACAATTAATAAAATGTTACATTTTGTAATCGTAAATGTATATACAGCATATATTGATATAGATATAAATCTTGTAAATAGATACATTCTGTGAATGTTGCTCTTACAAATGTTTCACATTACATCACTAAACCGTTAATAAACTAGGAAGTGCCGTATCTGACACAAAAGTAACACTTGTATTTGCATATTGTACACAAGTAACTTCTTCCACACACACGTTTTGAACGTATTGAAGGCATTTTTTATTTTAGAATCTTTATCTGTTCATTCATAATTGTCATCCTGAAATCTAATTTGTGAGAACGCAGATGAAATTGCACAATGAAACACAGTCACATGACGCAGAATTCCAGCGCTCGTGTGCAAGAGTTAGTCTGTGTGTGTGTGTGTGTGTGTGTGTGTGTTGTTTACCTCTTTCTCTTCATTTCCCCTTCTCTCCATCATCTTCAGCTTGTGTGTGTGTGTGTGTGTGTGTGTGTGTGTGTGTTGTTTACCTCTTTCTCTTCATTTCCCCTTCTCTCCATCATCTTCAGCTTGTGTGTGTGTGTGTGTGTGTGTGTGTGTGTGTGTTGTTTACCTCTTTCTCTTCATTTCCCCTTCTCTCCATCATCTTCAGCTGGCGTGTCTGATCAGACCAGCTCGTCCTTCATCACTCCCACTTTCCCCCTCCACTCCTCCGCACCTTCATCTTCCATCTGTTTCCGTCCTCCTCCGTTCTCCTTCACCGTTCCTGCCTTCACTCCTGCTCATCCACCTGCACTTCCCAAAGTCTTCCATCTTGCGGCCGCCTCAGGTACAAGCAGCAGCAGAAGAAGAAGAAGACCACACTCCTCCTCCTCCTCCTCTGATTGATTTTATCTAAAACTGACAGTTCTCTCTCTCTCTCACTCTCTCTCTCTCTCACACTCACTCTCTCTCTCTCTCTCACACTCTCTCTCTCTCTTATCTCTCTCTCTCCTCCTGTTCTCTCTCTTCTCTTGCGCTTTCTCTCCTCCTCCTCTCTCTCTCTCTCTCTCTGTCTCTGTCTCTCTTCTCTTGCTCTCTCTCTCTCTTCCTCCGGTAAGTTGGTGTATCTGTCGTTCAGCGGCCTGCTGCAGGTCTTGCTCTGTTAGTGGATTCCAGTTCTTCTGTGGGCGAGCGACTGATCCACTACCCACAATCCCTCTCTTCCCTTCCTACAGACAACCCACCTCGTTTCTCTCTTTCCTCATGCAATCCCCCCATTCCTGTTCTCACATCCACAGACAGACGGGCCAGTAAGTCACCTATCCATCCATCCATCCATTAATGCTCTAAATGTTGATGTTTCTGTACTGGTTTTAAACTGTTGCCTGTTCTGATTTTCATCAATCTCTCTTTTCTTTTTTTCCCTCCTTTTCTTCTTTAGCTGATTATTCTGCTCCCTGTATCAAGACCGAGCGACCGCACTGTTTTCCATCTGTTGCTTTGACTCCGCCCGCTCCAGGCCCCGCCCCTCTGACCTTCTCCTCCCCTTCCTCTCGTGATGCCATGACTCTTCCTCCTTCTCGTCCCTCGAAAATCTCTCGACTCTCATTGGCTGAGCCTGACTCTGCTCTCACTAAGCCTTCGAGCTTGTCCACTTCCTTGGACGCAGGTACTTTATTCAAAAATGTTTTTAAATACTTCAATGTTTTTTCCAAATGAAAGTTTTTCCATTATTTTAATATTTATTTTTAATAACTTTTAGTTTTAGCTTTTTAGTGTAACTTAAATTTATATCTAAAAATGTAATTGTGTTATATTTTATTATTACAATAATAAAATTATTCATTTTAATAATAATCGAATAAATTTTTTTTTTTACACACAGACGTTACACGTTATTTTACGGCACAGGTTATTTTATGTTACACGTTATTACACACACACACACACACACACACGTTACACGTTATTATACACACACACACACACACACACGTTATTTTCTGCTTTTTATCTGTATTTTCTGGTCCTGGCACCAGCGTCCTGGCAGAAGGAGTGGAGAAGTCCCGCTCTCAGTCCTCCTCTGTGTCCCGCTCCCTCCATCCCAGCATCCTCTCCTCCATCCTCTCTTCTCTCCTCTCCTGCTTCTTTCCTTCATCCCTGTGCTTCTGCTCCTTCAGAACCGCCTGTCGACCCAGAGACAGGTAGAGAACAAACCACTGTCATCAACCACACTTTAGTTTCAAGCGATAGATTCATACCTGCTGTGTGAGGGAAGCGAGTGCGTCATGTGATGATCTTCTTTCAGACTGGCTGATTGTTCAGTGTGTGTGTGTGTTTACTCTGTTCAGAAAGGAGCGTCGGTTAAAAGCGTGCCTCGAGATAGACGGAGATTACTCGCACATTGCTTGAATAGCTGAGCAGTGTGTGTAATGGTAAACATTCCATTTCCCTCTTGCAAGTCACCGAAACTTCAGGGAAAATCAGCCCGACAGACCCTGGAAATAAGCATAAATCAGTATATAGTTTTAACATACGTACGTAGTGGCTGTATGGATAAACTCGTCTCACTATCACTGGCTTTTTGTTAAACCTGCTTGAACATGTCAACAAACTTCCTCCAGGCTGAGAGTCTCAGAATAAGTTGAAGAAAACCTTAAATATCTTACATAAGTTAGCTGACTTAGTTAGTCACTGCACTGTTCACACCGGGTCACTCTTTATCTGGCTACTGGACACTTTTAACTGGTCACTCTAACAAAGCACTTTCTGCATCACTGAGTCACTTTTTTGTACTGTACTCACTATTTTGTATTTTTACTCGTTTTAACGATATTTGATTGTATTGTGATTTTCACAAGTTTGTATTTTTTCACATTTCATATTTTATCTTTATATCTACTGTGTTTTATTGTATTTCTGTTCTTTATCTTCATGTCATTGTATTTCCCTTGAATGCACCCCCCTCCCCCATCCATGTGATTAAAAATATGTATGTGACGAATACAATTTGAACTTGAAGTTTGAATTTTTGACGGGTGGGAACATCTCCACTCATTAGTCTGCAGGATCTTTCAACGTTGTGATGTTGTGTGTTGTGTCTTTCTCAGAGAAACACCGGCTGTTAGACGTCTTACAGGAGGAAGACTGTCCGAGTGAGCCGACTGATGGTGAGCTTCCACTGCGGCGATGGCGGCGTGTGTTTTATAGAATGTTTTTGGTCTCCACAGCGAGTGAAGATGCTCAGAAACAGCCAGAGCAGGAACATCAGCCGGTCAGTGCATCGGGTCAGCAGACGACCTTCGGACTGGAGGTCATCCGGCCGGTGAGAGGGTGAGTGACCCCAGACTGACCCTAAATAACCTTCAGTTTGGCCGTTTGTGCCATAAACCCCGTGTTGTTACTACTGAGAGCGATTGTTGTGTGTTTCACTTGACAAAGTTCACAAGTTCTAGAATTAGCAACGTTTAATTCCATTAACATTAGAAAGGGAGAAAAGTTTTGGTTTGTTGGCCTCACACGACCTAAAGGTGATGTCACTGCGTGTTTTTCATCTTTTATGTGTGTGTTTCAGCATCTAACTGTTGTTTTAAACTCAAAGCGGCACTAGGTCTTATATTCACGTACAACAGCTTGTTTTATAACAAAATTCTGGTCGAAGCAACTAAACTTCAGAACTGGCAGTTTAGTGTGTGTGTGTGTGTGTGTGTGTGTGTGTGTGTGTGTGTGTGAGCGAGTCTGAAGGTTTATTCTGATTCGTGATCCTCGTCTGTTTCTGTCTCCAGACCAGAGAGTCTGACATCTTTGCTGCCCGGTGATTTCACCTCACCCAAATATTTTGAGCTGCCAAACACGAGGGTGTCTGAAGCCGGTAGAGTGTCTAACACACGCGCGTGTGTGTGTGTGTGTGTGCGCGCTTACTGTCCTGTTATTCAAACCCTCTAGAGCGTTGGCAGAGCTCTGCAGAGTTTGCCGATTCGCAGAACGCTTCTGATTTTCTGGGAAAAATCGATCCACGGAATAGCAGAACGTGTGTGACGCAGATGTTTTCAAACCCAGATGCGAATGAAAGCGGGTGAGTGTGTAGAACACTTCCTGAGGTGGAAGCCTTCAGTCTTCAAGTGTCCAGATTCTAAACTTTGATAGCGACTGAACTTCATGCTTAACTACCCAGTTTGGTAAATTTGACGTCACTGCTTTCTCCATCTTTCCTGACGGTTTAATGTCCGTCTCTCTCAGCTGCGCACGAGTGGCTTCTGTGCTGCCTTCTTGCCCAAAAGTGTCTCATTCTCCTTGTTCCCAACCATCATCAGCTGGGAATCAGCGTGGAGAGCTGTCAGAAGACAAACCCTCTGGTATATCTCCTGATACCAGCTGCACAAACAGACGTGGAGAAGAGAAAGATGCTGTGGCAGATACTGTCAGAACATCTCCAGGTGTGCCAAGCATCGTCTGTCTCCTGCCAGCCTGCCCGGTGACTTCACCTGTGCCCGGCTTACAGTCTTTAACCGTTGGCACAACTAAACACTCTAGGAGACACAAGGGAAACTGGCCTACAGAGAAGTGGGTTGTGTTTGAGAGGCATCTGAAGAAGAAGCCGCCTGTTGTGAAGTCTTCCAATGAAATGGATGTTGAAATGGCAAAATCAATGGTTGCAATGAGGTTGTCCTGCTCAGCATCATCCAGGATTCCTGGATTTCCATCTGCTCAGGGAAAAGAAGCTCCTGGAATATCGAGTATCTCACAAGATAAAGTATCTAGCATTGCTGGCGTTCCTTCTGCTGAAGAGCCGAGTGGACCAGCTGTGACCCAACAATCGTCTGGTAATACTTCCATAGTGATGCAACCTCAGGTCCTTCTATCTAAAGAACTTCAACATATGAGGTCGTTATTACCATCCTGCCCTGAGAACGCAAGGACTCTTGGTTTCCCACCAGCATCGAGCCCAAAGCTGGATCTTTCTGAAGCCTTCTGCATGACAAAACTTCAGCCTTTATGCCCAGGAACATCTTCTGTGCCTGGAGTGCCAACCACACAACTGGCATCACATTCACAGAAGAAGTGGCCAAACGTCAGTAATCTACTTTATTCAAGATCGCCCAATTCTACACGTCCATGTTTGTCAGACCGACATGGCACAACAGAAGACCAACATTACCTGAGCTCCATGTGCTCTCTGCTGTCGTCGTGCCCAAGAGCCGCCCGAGTCCCAGGTTTCCCTTCGGCGCCAATGATCACGTCTGAAAAACACATCTCCTGTGGGATCCAGTCGACTTGTCCGCAGGAGGCTCAGATTCCCGGGATCCCTTCTCTACGACCAGCCAGAACCTATGAGCCTTGTGAAGACAACTGGTGTGTGAAAAAGAAAGTGTTTTGTGCACAAAGGTCTTGTAAAGGATCTCCCGCTTGTATATCTCCACCTCTTCAATCTGCTTATCCGAAAACCGAGAGCGTTGGACGGATGTATTCTATAGCCACCAGTTGTCCGGTGGAAGCGTCCGTGCCTGGATGTCCATCTTCACCGAATCCAAACGGAATGACCGGTGTCTCTGCGGCTTGTCCTGATGTCTCCTGCACACCAGGGATGCCTTCACTCCAAACACCTCAACTCAAAGTGCAATGGCCTACAAGTCAGATCTCATTGCATGTCCCGAGGTTGAAGAGTAAATTCTGCCCGTCTGATTGTGTTCCTGTGTGGTACTCTGATGGGACGGATGTCAGTGATGTGGTGCGTTTGCGTCCATGCTGTGCGTCTTGCACGACTTTGCCTGGCTTCCCTTCAGCCCCAAGGTCAACAACTGAGCCGGGTTTGATCCCTGGTCCATATGTCACAGAAGCTGGTGACATTGAAAAGAAAAGAAAGGAGGAAAGTCTGATGGCAAGTTCTTCCAGTACCAATGACTTGCCATCCACACGTGAGGAACTCAATAGCTACCAACCGGCATCAGAAGACGACGAAGATGCCGTTGCATCCGGGCACAACGAGAAAAACAGCTGTTTTGCAACGGACAAGAGCAAGGAGAATATGGACTTTTGGGCAAGGTGTGAAGCGGTTGGGATTCTGGACAGAGGGTGAGTGTGGAAGTGCCAGAGGTTCATGACAAAGGTGTTTGCTTCAGTGGTGAAATGGTTGGGTCCTTGTTTTCAGGGGATCTGAACACAGAATGTGGCACTCGACACCAGATCTGCCTCTGGTACTAACGGTGGCTGGAAGGTGAGTTGGGTTGGGAATGAGCGGTTGAAGATTGTCTTGGCTGTGGCATGAGGTGTGGACGACCGTTCAGGGTCTTGCAGTGGGAGGACGCATGCTGTCTTTCACTTGTGCCACGCTAGAGCTCGTCTGACGCTTCGTGATGTTCTTATTTTCCTCAGGTGTGGAAACTCAAACATTCAGACTCGTGCAAAATCTAAAGAAAGTCTGACATCAGAAGGAGCAGCAGATGGGTTTTCTGAAGCAGGGATGAGGCACAAAGGCGCTGATGAAGACGGAAGTGGTTCTGAATGTCTTGAAGAAAAGCTTCTAGAACATCGGCAAGTCTCGTTGCCTACGATGGTAGATCACCTTCCGACCTGTCCGCTGTTATCAAGCGTTGTTGGGTTTCCATCTGTAATGATGCCCAGCATAGAACCAACAGCCTGGCCTTCTGACTCAAGTGTCATCTGGCAAAAGCCACATAAATCAACAAAAAACTCTTTGCTAATACCGTTGTTGGTGGAAGATTTTGTTTTTGGGAATATGGTGTCCTTGATGTGCACATGCCCAGATGAGTCCAGAATTCCTGGCTTTGCTTCTGCTAAAAGACTCTCAGCTCTCCGTGCCGTGGCTTCAGAGTCTGGAACCCTGGAGCAAGAGGATCACGACTGGGTGAAGATTGAAGCTCCATCATTGGAAGATCAAGCAGATGTGAGTTTTGAAAGCCCAGTGGAGAATTCGGAGCCAGTGGCACAAAGAGTTACTGACTCATGTAGAAGATCAAGTCAAGACACCATGTCATTAGAAAGGTCTGAACTTGATAATGAAACACAGGAGATGTCCACCTTGACACTGGTGACTGATACCTTGGAGCCAGATTTGCTGCATCTCCTTCCTTCTTGTCCCGTGCTTTCTCGAATCCCAGGATGTCCGTCTCTAGCTTTGAATGACACCACCGAGCAAAAAACAGATCGGTCAATACTCCATCACAATGTTTTGAAAGTAAAGAAAGTTGTTATTGTGGAATATGCAATGGCTCTAAGAGACTTACACATGTTATCTCTGGCATCGGCTTGCCCCGATTCATCCTGCATTCCTGGTTTTCCCTCTAGATCGTTTATGAAGCCACGGATGGAGACCAGTATGATCAAGATTTATCCTTCTTGCCCAAAGATTCCTAAACCTGAAATGCTACTCATGCTACCTACTTGCCCCGAACAGTCTAGAATTATTGGGGTTTCTTCTAGAAGAAATCCAGAATGTCGGGATTGGTCAGTTGACAAGATGACTTTTATACAAACATCTGTGAAATACAAGCCTCCGGTGATTGACGGATTAACTAGTCTAAAGGAATCACCCAACATTATGTTTGAGTTAGCACCAACTTGTCCAAACAGATCGAGTCTACCCGGGTTTCCACAGGCACCACGACGCAGTGTCAAAAAACCTGTCAGTATGGCGGATATACGTCATCTTGTTCCCAAATCTTCAAGAGTACTTGGGTTCTTTTCAAGCGAGAGCAAGAATGCACAACTGTGGGACACATCCAAAAGTCTAGTGTTGGAGAGACCGTTGAGATCAAGCTGTGAACTTCTCATCCAAGATGTGCAATCAGAAACGACAGAGAAACGTGTCTCAGAGAAGATGTTTGCTCTGGCCCCATCCTGTCCAAGAGATGCTTCCATCCCTGGGCTTCCTTCTGTACCTCAAGCTAAGGTGGAGGGCTTTTATCTGAGCAGGGATCCAGACATAGTCAGTGTTTTCCATTCCTGCCCGCTGGTTTCAAACATCATGGGCTTTTCTACAATACAAGTTCCTCCGCAGAATGAGTTGCTGGTCAAGCTGTGGCCCCCTCTTCAGCCGGTGTGGAGCAGAACACATGAGGAGCGTCCCGTCCTACACACCTATACAGAAGAGGATTCAGCTGCAATGTACCTACTGTCTCCTACCTGCCCTCTGAACGCCAGAACCAACGGGGTTCCCTCCTCAGAAAGGCCCAGCCATGACAAACACACTGAGAGCGTAATTCCTCCACATTCAGAAGATTCATTCCCTGCAGCTCGTGTGAAGAATTCAGGTGACGAGGACTCTGAAGCGAAATGTTCCACAGTGGAACGAAAGCTTTCTGCACAACCCGTGATCCAGGAACCCACTGAACCTCAGCTGATGTTGGTCCCACGCAACGCGTCAGAAAGAGATCAAGCTCTCCTTGTAGAAGAAGCTGGTAAGATACGATCACCTAGTCACCAGAGCGGTGGACCTGTGGCCTCGTTTCAGCATCTGCTCTTTCTTCTCCATTAAAGCCAGGAGTCGTCCTAAAAAGCCACATACACAGTGAGTCTCAGAGCATGATGGTTTGAGTGAATTGAAGTGAAGATGTTTCTCGATCTTGTAGAAACATCGTCTCAGTTGGGTGTTAGCATGCTGCATGTGGGAATCAGCACAGACTTCACGCCGCGTTGTTTTGCACCAGTGTGGACAGCCTTCAGGATGAAGAAGCTCAGTCAGCGCTTCAGATCCAGCAGTCTGAGAGTGAAGATGCTGAGCCAGGAGAGGCGGACGAGACGTTAGAGTGGGAGGTGGTGGACGCAGATAACACTTCAGCTCAGGACGACGGATCTTCTGGTCTTGTGAAGACAATAGTTGATGTCTTTCACAAAGGGTAAGAGGAAGCATGCGATGTGTGACGGTGACAGCACGTGTGAGAACTTTACTCGATTAGTCAAAAATTTTTCTGCTTCACATTTTTTTTTGGATCTTTTTTTTCGCTTGCAATCGTCACATTTTCTTTCAAAACGTTCGTTACAGCTGTTTGGCACTAGTTTCACACCAACCATTACTCTGATTGGCTGGTAAACATGTGATTGGCAGCGGTTGACCGTGGGACTAAAACGAAAATTTGAATTGTGATGTTCGTTTCTAAAAAAAATTAACGTTGGATATTTGTGGCACTAATGTGATTCCATGTGTTCTGTAGTTATGAGACAGTAGCAGCGATATTGCAGCCCCCTGGCTCTGGATCGGTCACGGAGACCTTAGACGCAGATGAAAGCTTCACTTCTTCTGTGGGCGTGGCCAGTGGACGCCATCGAGCGCTCGAGGTCTTCACCCAGACAGGTTCTGCCCAGCTGGATTTTGCGGAGCCCTATATGTGGCGATTAGCCAGCGGTCGCTCTGACACGTCTCTGACTCTGAAAGAGACCGAAAGTTGGTTTGTGGACGATGGCGGGTTTTGTCTGATGAAGAAGTGGCCGCCACTGACCGAGGCCGACCTTCATGAGATGAGCAGAGAGGAAGAGGAAGATAGAGGAATCCGGTTTCTCCGAGAACCTCCTGCTGCTAATGAGCCTTTGTCAGACGTGTTGGAGAAAGTGAGCGATGAGGTGGGACTAGAACTCTCCACTTCACCGTTTCAGGAGCCAAGGTCAGTTCCACAGAAGCTTGTGAGGGCTGCACGCTGCACAACGGCTTTGTTGAATTGTTGTTCAAGTTGATTTTTAGGTTTGTTCCCGCAGTGAATTTGAGTTTAACCATGAAATATCTGTTAGGTTAGGTTGGGTTTTGTGCAAGGTGTGCTTACTTTCCTCAAATCTGGAGAACGCTCGAGCTTGCTGAGTCGTGAACGTTGCATGTCCTTTACTCAGTAACTGCAGTGATGCTGTGATGTTCTCCTCAAGGCTGAATGAAGAGACCTTCTCCTCATCCTCCTCACTGATGGGACAGAGAGCAGCTTCTGCTTCACCGGAGCTTGTTCCTCCTGGAAGAATCCAGAAGCCAGAGACTCCTCAGGAAGAAGCTCCCTCGCTGACGCCGGCTTTAAACCTCAATGTCATCTGCGTTAAACACACTGACCGTCTGTCTCAGTCAGCAAACCGTGGAGAAAGAACTCCACACACATCTGACAAAGACGCACCAGACATCCAGAATCCCTCGGCTAATCTAGAGGACCATCCATTAATCCAGAACGCTCGCCAACATGATGTTCCTGTCACTTTGCCACCGATCAAGAAGCACCAGACAGGTTGTTCAGATGATGCTTTTCTGTTGGAAGATGCCACAGATGTTCTGGTAGAACCGAACCCTGACGTACCGTCCTGTCCGAGCCAGGAAGACCTCGACGGCCAATCTGACGTTAAGCAGATGCGTCCTCCTCAGAGACGGAGATGGAAAGACAAACTCAGTAATAATCCTGATGATGGTGGGGTTTCACTGAGCTCAGACACACCAGACGCCTCTGAAGACCAAACAGGAAGGACACAAGATGATGTTCTGCAGGATCTTGAAGCTTCGGAAGAAACCTCACCAATCAGACGCACGGATCTTCCAGTTCCACTGCCTCGTGTGAAAAAGCGCCTCAGTGGAGTTTTTTCAGATGATCTTTCTCTACCGTCATCTGTCCATCTCTCTCACGCGGATTCGTCAGCGTCAACCGTTCCTCTCACTCCTACTGATTCTGAAAGCTCTGTCCATTTCTCAGATGGACCTGACATCGATCGTCGATCACCGAGTTCTCCGGTCCTCATGCCTCATGTGAAGAAAACGTGTTGTGATGCTTTTCCAGATGATCGTTCAAGACCTTCATCTGCTGAAACCGGTTCAGTTGATGTTGTTTGCCAAACCAAAGACCAGCAAGATTCAAGTTTGCCAATTCCAATGCCACGTGCCAAGAAACGTTTGAGCGGATTACTGCCTGAATCGAGAAGTGGACCAGGATGTCCAGAAGAAGAGGAGCAGATCTCACAGGGTTCCTCACAGCCGGGGCCTGAAGAGCAGCCATCATCTTCAGGAAGGAAAGATGATGATGATGAGGTTAATGATGAAGCTGTTCTTGCTAATGTAAGGTAAGTGTCTAAGTGTGAGAATTGTGTGGACAAAAGTGGATAAATCGTTGGGAAGTTCTAACCTATCACACTTGTTGCTATTTCAGGGGAAAGGTGAGGAAAAACGTGAGGGAGAAACATTTGAGAAACTAAATTGAGATGACTTTAAAGAATAAAAGTCTCTGTGTGTTCTGGACAAGTTTACTAGTTTAGTAGAGTTTACTAGTTTAGTAAAGTTTACTAGTTTAGTAGAGTTTACTAGTTTAGTAAAATTTCCTAGTTTAGTAGAGTTTACTAGTTTAGTAAAGTTTACTAGTTTAGTAGAGTTTACTAGTTTAGTAAAGTTCACTAGTTTAGTAGAGTTTACTAGTTTAGTAAAGTTCACTAGTTTAGTAGAGTTTACTAGTTTAGTAAAGTTTACTAGTTTAGTAGAGTTTACTAGTTTAGTAAAGTTCACTAGTTTAGTAGAGTTTACTAGTTTAGTAAAGTTTACTAGTTTAGTAGAGTTTACTAGTTTAGTAAAGTTCACTAGTTTAGTAAAGTTCACTGTTTGGACCAAGTTTTGAAAGAGTTCCAGACGCGTGACGTTGTGTTCCTCCATCGGCGCTGTCGCTCTGAAGGCCGCGCAGAGACGTTTATCATTTGTTTATCCGCTGTTGTTCCGTTTCCAGGGGAGACTCCGCCCAAGATTCGCTCAGTTCTCCTGTGCCGATGCCTCGCGTCAAGAAGCGTCTAAGCGTCCCAGAAGATTCCCATCCCGGAACCACAGCGCTCCCGGTGAGCAGCGAACCCGCGGTTCCAGCCCGCCACAAATGGCGAGCGGAGGAGGAGGCGGAGTCTGAGGTGGGTACTCTCACTCGGCCCCGCCCCCGCGACCCTGACCGCCGCGTGCGTCTCAGGTGGCGTCCAGCCAGTCTCTGCTGGACTGGTGTCAGAACATCACGCGAGGCTACAAGGGCGTGAAGATCACAAACTTCAGCACCTCCTGGAGAAACGGCCTGGCCTTCTGTGCCATCCTGCATCACTTCCACCCGGAGAAAGTGTGAGTTCTCCTCCGCTGACGGACCTCAGGCGCCTCCTCACGGCCTCTTCTGTGCGCAGGAACTATGAGATGCTGGATCCCTACGACATCAGAAGCAACAACAAGAAGGTGACTCGACCTTTCAGCTTCAGCGTCGCCTGCAGGGATGATAAGCGCCGTGTCTCCTCAGGCCTTTGATGGTTTTGCGGGGCAGGGCATCTCCAGGCTGATCGAGGCGTCCGACATGGTGATGCTGTCCGTCCCGGACCGACTCATCGTCATGACCTACCTCAACCAGATCCGCACCTTCTACACGGGCCAGATGCTGAGCGTCCTTCAGATCGAGCGGGACAGCAGCGAGTCCAGTTACACGCTCAGCGAGAAGAGGGAGGAGCCGGACCCCGAGGCCGCCGCCCGCTACTGCGTCCAGCGGCTCAAGAGCGGGGGCGTGGCTGAACGGGACGCCACGGGAGGGACCGATGCTCTGGTGCCGCCCCCGAGAACAAAGAGGGGGCGGGGTCAGGCCCCGTCGGCTCCACCCAGAACTCACTCCTCCAAGGCCTTTTCCCAGGTCAGGGACGCGGATCTGGTGAGGAAGAGGAGGTCGAAGCTGCGAGGAGAGTCGCTGGAGGACGGCGAGCAGCCGAGAGGAGCAGAGGTACGCCCCCTTCTCCTTAGCTCCGCCCACAAACAATTACAGAACAAAATATCATGGTCAGGCAACGTTCATGGTGATGGCAGGGGTGTAGAGAGTAGCGGACAGCCTTACTTGAGTAAAAGTACAGATACTTACTGTAAAAACTACTCCATTACAAGTAACAAGTCACCCATTTCAAAGAGACTTGAGTCAAAGTAGCAAAGTATCCCATTTGAAAAGAACGTAAGTATTAAGAAGTATTTTAATTCGTGCTCAATATAGGCCCAAAAAAAAAGAAATGTGAAAACAAAAATGTGAAGTACATTTACTCAAGTACTGGTGATGGACACCTGGTGAGTTTGTGAGTTTCCCCCTCGTCCACTACTCGCACCACTGAGCCTTGACCTCCCGCAGCGCGGCCCACTGCTCCTGTCCGGCGTCACAACACACTGTTCTGCTTTCAGGCCGAGTGCGACGTGTCCAGAAGAGCTTCAGATTCACGTAAGATCCTAACGGTTTAAGATCAGGAGATGAGCTGACGGTGACCTTTCACCCCTGCCGTGTGTCTGCAGATACGCCGGAGTTTGAGGAGCAGGAGAAGCAGGTCAGTGTTTCGCGTCAAGTACATTTTCGTGACTGGCTCCTTCTGAACCAGAGGTGTGTGTGTGTGTGTGTGTGTGTGTGTGTGTGTGAGCAGGACGTCAGTCAGTATGTGCTGAGCGAGCTTCAGGCCCTGGAGACGGAGCAGCAGCAGATGGACAGACGGGCCGGAGCGGTGGAGAAGAAGCTGAGGAGACTGATGGAATCAGGCAAGACTTCCCCAGAAACCTCCCCGTGTCCAGTAGTAACACATTACTGTTATTAAATTACTTTTTCAGGTCAAAAAGTAATGTAACGGATTACTGTTCATATTAGCTCATTTAATTACAGTTACTTAATGGGCTTGCGTTACATTATTAATTCAATAGTTTTTAATAGTTAGATCAAAGTTTAGTTATTTTAAGTGACTTTGCTGTTTCTGAAACAAGAGAACATTATAATATTTTGTGAGAATCTTCTGAAGCACTGACATGGCAATTTTAGGAAGGATTTAGTTGCGTTACATTTTTGTAGCTATTTTTCAGTCACACAAGTTAGAAAGGTAATTTGATTACAAGTAGTTAGTTAGTTTATTCACAGTAACTTGCCCCAGCAGCTGGTGTGGAGGATCTGCAGTGCGTTTACAATCCTGACCTTCAGTGCTGCTGTTGCTCTGTCTGTGTTTCTGGGTAATGAGGCCTGTGTGACCCGTGACAGGAAGTGACCGCGTGGAGGAGGAGGAGCTGATTCAGGAGTGGTTCACCCTGGTCAACAAGAAAAACGCTTTGATTCGGAGACAAGATCATCTGCACTTACTGTACGTGGCCTGCAGGTGTCCCGCTCCTCAGGATCCCAGGATTATTTAAAAATGTTTAAAAGATACTTTAAAGAATTTTTAAGCATTACTTTAAAAAAAAAATACTTAAAAGTATTTTTTCACATTGAAAGTTCTCCTTGGCTTATTTGATGTAATCATCGTATAAAAAATATAACGATTGACATGTTTCAGTTCACATATTACATCATGCTACATGTTTATATCACAAAAGATGTGGTTTGGGTCAAATTGACCCGTGTTAAACGTTTAAAAATGAAAAAAAACATGTATTATTATTATTTATTGTATGTTTTTACTTTGAAACTTCCCCTGCTTGTCTTAGTTAGTGTAATCTACAATTAGAAACAATTTAACAATGTTTCAGTCGACATATTTGTAACGTCCGCTACATGTTTGTGTTACAATGATGTTAAATTTGACCCTTCAGACACAATAGAAGCTAAAAAGAGTCCGAAAGATCAAATACTATTAGTTTCCTGGCATTAATGTCACACACACACACACACACACACACACACACACACACACACATTAACACTGCATGTCATGGTTTCTGTACACGTAGCTTGCACAATGCCAGTAAAGTTGAATCTAATGTGCATAATAAAAGTCCCCGGGGTCAAACTGACCTGCGGACACTATAGATGATTCCTGACCAGATGTTTGACCACAGACATGAAGAGCAGGACCTGGAGCGGAGGTTCGAGCTGCTGAAGATCGAGCTGCAGGACCTGATGGCGGTGGAAGGTAAGATGACCAGCTGACCTCGCTGACCGGCCGCTGACCTTCTGCTTCTCACACCTGAAGACTGGAGGAAGACTCAGGCCCATCAGACGCGCGAGCAGCTGCTTCTGCAGGAACTGGTGTGTCTGGTGGACCAGCGAGACCAGCTGCTGCACCACATGGACGCCAGCGAGCGCGGGTGAGGCCTGATGCCACGCCCCCGTGACCTCTGTGACCTCTCCGTGTGTGTAGGGCTGTGGAGGAGGACGAGCGGCTGGAGCGAGGCCTGGAGATGAGACGCAGGAAGTACGGCAGCCAGAAGGAGAAGTGTGTGTTACAGTGATTAACGCTCGTGTGTTTCACAAAGAATGAATCCCCTCATGAATCGAATCTGGACCTAAACCGCACGTATTTATTACTGTAGCAGAGGAGCGGTGAGGTGATTCTGTCTTCTGAAGCAGGGCTGTGTAACCCTCAGCAGCTGTCACGTGACCTGAGTCACATATGCTCACAACTGATGAAAAATAGCTCATATGATCATGTTGGTGTGGTTACCTTCGTTAAATCTGGCTGAGCAGAGGTGTGTGTGTGTGTGTGTGTGTGTGTGTGTGTGTGTGTGTGTGTGTGAATAAAGCGGCTCTTAGTTTCTGACTGCTTGGTCACTCCTGATCTAAAGAATCCAGGTTTTGTAGGAAGTTTTGTTCCGTTGGTTATTTGCTCCTGAAGAGATTCTGTCTTTCACTTGAGCTGCTGGAGTCTCACGTCACTGCGTCTGGAGCGTAAAACAGAGAGTAAACCACTCACAAAGGTTTTAATGGTAAAACCAACGCGTTTGCCTGATTTACATCCTCTGTTCTTTCTCTTTAGCACCGTTTCTGTCGTCTGAAATCAGGAAAAAAAAAAACAATAAATCTGCTGTTGTTCCCCGTCTGATGTGTGATCTTTAATGTTACAGACAAGCTTTTTGTTTCATTGTTAGACACTTTTTGTCACTGTCGGAAACACTTTTGAAATTGAATACTGTGTTTTTTTAAGCTACATTTAGAAATGGTTTGATATACTAATAGCATTCGACTGTTTGGCTGGTTCAAAGATTCGAAGTGGAAGTGAAATGAAAGTGTCTGCTGAGTAATTATCAAAACGAATATCTAATGAATTATTATTACTGTAAATCCGCGAGGGGGCGACAGCGAGTGCGTCTGCAGACGGCCAGACAGATCATCGGTAATGAACAGATAGACTGATTGATTGATTGATTGATTGACAGACGGACTTTTTTATATAGTCACTTATAGATTCAGTGAATGGAAATGATTAAAACAGAAGTGTGTCGTTTTTCGCTTCATACACTGAAAAGCGAGATTTTCTTCATTCTCTTCGTCATCATCATCATCATCATCATTATTTTAATTCACGTCTTCGCCGATGAATCGCACAGTTTTCGAAAGGTTTGCGTTGGTAGAATGTGTTTCGCTCACATTTATACAAATGCAAAAATATTAGTGCGGAAGGTGAAAAGCGTTTTTTTTACTTGACTTGGATTCAGACGCGGAGAATTTATTTATTAATTTTTTCGCGCGTCCGATCAGCCCGTGACGCCACGTCATCTGACGTCACTGCCGCACCTGCGCAGCCATCTTGTGCTCGAGCGAGCGGCCGATCGGCAGGAAGGAAGAAACGAGCGGAGAAAACAGCGTCTCGTCCTCAGTAATGTCCGTCAGTCCGAGAGTCTGACACCAGCGACCCGACCGGACCGGCCCGGACCACACGAACCGCGGAGAAACCTCACCGAACCCGCCGCGCCTGCGCCTGCGCCTGCGCCGACCGACATGAATCCGGAATAGTGAGTATCCGAATAACCGAATCAAACCGAACCGAAGCGAGCGGACCGAGCCTCGACCCCGCCGGACCGGACCGGACCGCACTGACGCCGGGTTCCGCAGGCCGAACCAAGCGAGTGACGTCAGTTTCGGTTGCGTTGCTAGGCGATGACGTCATTCAGGCTTCAGGGACGCGGCTGTCAAAACGGGTCGGGTCCAAAGACGCGAGTCACGTGACAGACAGACAGACGCGTCACGGCGATACTGTAGTGTCTGACCGGATGTTCTGATGCTGGTGTTGTTTGGACTTTTCACTGACCACGTGATGCAGGTTTACCTCAGATCTGTCTGTCTGTCTCGTGACGCAGGTTTACCTCAGATCTGTCTGTCTGTC
>MU204299.1:180999-201093 GCA_017309775.1 Paedocypris sp. Pulau Singkep | reverse complement strand
CCCGCCTAAAGAAACGTCCGTCTGCACAAATGAATTTCGTTAGTCGGGGTATCACTGTATTATGAATTGTAGATTTCCAAAGGCATTTCAGTCAGATCTGTCACATTTACCCAACATCATGTTGTAAGATGAGTTCTGAGCTTCTGCTAGAAATGCCTTGAAAATCAAGAAATGAAATGATGTTTTACTTTATTTTTTTCAAACCAGTGTCTCAGTCATTTGAGTATTTTCAATTTATTGTTGTTTATCTTTAAACTGTTGAAACACACACAAAAACTAAATGAAAAAAGAGAAAAGCACAGTAAAAAATTTGTTTTTTTTTCATTATACTTACAGTATTTCAAATTGTTGTACAGTGGTACCCGACTAACGAATGTCATTATCAACAAAATACCCGACCAACGAAATGCGTCGCCGGCAAAAATTCATCCCGAGTAGCGAAAAGAAATCACCATACGAAACGAGCGCGTCACGGTCTTACCACGAGCAGACAAGAATGAAACCCAGAAGTGTAAAAAACAGTAGTGCACTGGTTAGTTTCAAATGTATTGCTTCCAAAATATAAAATCAGCTCATGTTCAACAATGGATCCTGCTCGGTCTCACCAGCCGCGCCTGAGAGAGAGAGGGAGTGAGAGAGATAGAGAGGCACGCACGAGAGGGAGAGAGAGAGGCGCGCACAGGAGAGAGAGAGACAGAGAGAGAGACAAGAGACAGAGAGAGAGAGAGAGAGAGAGAGACTAGAGACAGAGAGAGACAGAGAATGAGAGGCACGCACGAGAGGGAGAGAGAGAGGCGCGCACAGGAGAGAGAGAGACAGAGAGAGAGACAAGAGACAGAGAGAGAGAGAGAGAGAGAGAGAGACTAGAGACAGAGAGAGACAGAGAATGAGAGGCACGCACGAGAGGGAGAGAGAGAGGCGCGCACAGGAGAGAGAGAGACAGAGAGAGAAAAAGAGACAGAGAGAGACAGAGAGAGAGAGAGAGGCGCGCACAGGAGAGAGAGAGGCACGCACAGGAGAGAGACAGAGAGAAAGAGAGACAGAGAGAAATAGAGACAGAGAAATAGAGACAGAGAGGCACGCACAGGAGAGAGACAGAGAGAAAGAGACAGAGAGAGAGAAATAGAGACAGAGAGACAGAGTGGCGCGCACAGGAGAGAGACAGAGAGAAAGAAAGAAAGACAGAGAAAGAGAGAGACAGAGAAAGGCGCGCACGGGAGAGAGACAAGACAGAGAGAGAGAGACAGACAGACAGAGAGAGAGACAGAGAGAGAGAGAGAGAGAGAGACAGAGAGAGACAGACAGAGAGAGAGAGAGAGAGAGACAGAGAGAGAGACAGACAGACAGAGAGAGACAGACAGAGAGAGAGACAGACAGACAGACAGAGAGAGACAGAGAGACAGACAGAGAGAGAGACAGACAGACAGACAGAGAGAGACAGAGAGAGACAGACAGAGACAGAGACAGAGAGAGAGACAGAGAGAGACAGACAGAGAGAGAATGTCTGAATTCACAAACTCGTGGCACGGATTAGATGAATTGCATGTAAAATGCGGCTCAGCTAACGAAATTCCCGCCTAAAGAAACGGCCGTCGGCAGGGTTTATTTCGTTAGTCGGGGTATCACTGTATTATGAATTGTAGATTTCCAAAGGCGTTTCAGTCAGATCTGTCACATTTACCCAACAGCATGTTGTAAGATGAGTTCTGAGATTTTGCTAGAAATGTTTGTGACGCTTTAATGCTTTGAAAATCTAGAAATGAATTGATGTTCTACTTGATTTAATAAAATTTTGATTGAGTGTCTGATTCGAGTGTTTCTGATTCATTGACGTCGTTTGTTCTTATTTCGTTTAAGTGATCGGTTGAATGTCTCTAAATTGGCTTATTGTTGTGATTTCTTGAGCAACTTGTCTGATGCATTTTGAAGCTATTACTCAGGCCAAAACAGCGTATTTCTCAAAACTGATCAGTTCCAACAAGGGCAACTCCAAAACTCTCTTCTCCCTTATGAAAAACCACCTACAGCCGCCAGATTCTTTTCCGGCCCACTTTTACTCGACCAAAATGTGCAGTGAACTTCTTTACCAACAAAATCACCCGGATCCACCCGCCTTGGCTCTAATTCCTCTGTTATCCCCACACTTGATTCTTACACCTTCTCTCAGCCTTTCTCTAGCTTCATCCTCCCCGACCCCTCATTCCTAAAGCCAAGCCTAGTACATGTCATCTCGACCCCCTTCCCACTCCTCTTAAGCCCCGCCTCCCTTCGCTGCTGCCGCTCATCACTGCCATCATCAACTCCTCACTCTCTAGCGGTACGGTCCCCTCTCACTTCAAAACTGCTGTCCTCACCCCTCTACTGAAAAAACCTGGTCTGGACCCCTACAACCTCAACAACTTTCGCCCGATCTCAAATATGACATTTCTTTCTACAGTCCTGGAAAAGACTGTCGCCTCTCAACTCCACGAGCACCTCACCCAAAACTCCCTCTATGAACCGTTCCAGTCTGGTTTCCGCCACAGCACTGAAACGGCACTTTTAAAGATCACAAACGATCTCCTCGAAGCAGCAGACTCTGGCCACCTGTCCATCCTCGTCCTCCTCGACCTGAGCGCCGAATTCGATACAATCTCTCATGCAATACTCCTAAATCGCCTCTCCGCCATTGGTCTCAACGACGTCCCCTTAAAATGGTTTCACTCCTACCTCACCGACTGCTCACAATTTATCCGCCTCAAATCCTTCGAATCACAGTCCTCCCCGGTCACTAAAGGCGTTCCCCATGGTTCAGTCCTGCGGCCCTTACTCTTTATTATCTACATTCTACCACTCGACACTATCTTCCGCAACTTCAACATTCAGTTCCACTGCTTCGCTGACGACACCCAGCTCTACATCTCATGCCGTCCAAATGCTCAACTCCCTCCCACCGCTCTAATTGGCTGCCTGTCCAAAATAAAGTCCTGGTTCACATGCAACTTCCTCAAATTAAACGCAGATAAAACTGAGCTATTGCTGGTGGGCACTAAATCTGCCATTTCAAAGGCTGCCACTTTTGCCCTGTCGCTAGAGGTGTGCCCCTCCCCCCATGTCAAAACCCTAGGTGTCATCCTCGACAGCTCACTATCATTTCAACCTCATATCAATAATATCATCGGCTTACTTCCAACTCCGCAACATCTCCCGTCTGCGCCATTCCCTCACCCCCCACTCAGCTGAAATCCTGGTCCACACACAAAAAAAAGCCTTGTCGCCCCAGCTGTACCTTTTGTAGGGTCCAATTAAGATAAGATAAGATAAGATAAGATAATCTTTATTGTCATTGCACAATGGTGCAACGAAATTAAGGTGCAAATGCAGGTCAAAAATAACACAGGGTTCAAAATAAAAACAGAGTGCAAAATACAAATCAAAGGAACACAAGGGACATGGACATACTTATACACACGCAATAGTCACAAACAATAGTGGGAGAAAGATAACTGTATATTGCACACAATGTTCACATCATCCAGCTTATGGATTGTGTAAAATGACGATGCTGAGGTGATGAGGGTAAAGTGGCAGTGTCAGGTAATTCTGACAATACCTTTGACAATTGTACAATTTAGTACCTTTACTTCTGTACCTCTAAAGGACCGTATTTGTACCCCTAAAAACTAAATTGTACCTTTATTTTAAGGTACAAAAATGTACCCACTGGAAAGGTACAGCATAGGCACCTAATAAGGTACCGCTGGAGTGACATGTCATTTTATACCTTCACTTTAATCATACAAAATGAACAAATCATGAACAAAATCATACCTTCGAATGAATGAGACAAACAGTTATTAACTCATTGATATTTATTAAAGAACCTAACATTTAGTGTACATATTAAGATCATTCATTAAACACAAAGTCAGAATATCAATTGTTTGTAAATACTTTAACATGAAATGTGTTTCAATTCCTTCAGAGACTAAACCAAAAATGTGTTTTTTTTTTCCCCCAAGGCAATTAAAATATGAAAAAACATTTGAAATAAAACCTCGGTTGACTGCAAGTGCTAAAAAGTGCAAGAACAAACAAATCAAATCATTTTAGCTGTCAATCCCCTCTAATGTAGAAATCGGGCTCGAAGTTCGGCAAGTCTTGGACTCTCTTTAACGTCAATGTCAATTACAAACACGGTTGTTTGTATGAAGGTGAACATGTTGAGAAGCATCTTCTCGCACGAGACACCAAGCACAAAGTGGGCATTGAACAGTTGGTGGAAGGCAGCTGGACCACTCACTGACTCGCATGGTGTAGCTTTTTTGTTGAGGATGATGTCGTATCGATGAACGCAGCTTTTCTTCATCCTGACAGCGAGCAGATAGGGCTGGGTGCGCTGGAGTCCCCATGTTCATCTACGCTAGTTCCTGCCTACAAATAAAACCAGACCATGCTTAAACAGTCATTTTCAGTGATTACACAACAGTTTTTCCAACAAATCCAACGTGATTGGAAGTGGAAATTGACAATTTTACCTTTTTTCACAATGTGGCTCTCAGCTTGAGATGCCGACATTTTTCCGGGTCTCTTGCGACCTTAAGCTGATGATGGAATTAGGTGAAGCAGAAGAAGAATTGAGGCAAGACCACAACCCCATCCTAAGAGACACGGTTGGTTTGGAAAAAACTAAAAAAATATCAACTACTATACAGTATACACACTAATATTATTAATTTGATAGAAACGGTGAAGTCGATTGTGAAGGATTCGACGTCCGCAGCTGATTGTAAACAATGAATCAGGTCCAGAAGTTCTGGGTTGGGGTGAAGTCCTTTGCTCTGCTGAATAACTTTCTGCTTAAACGTTGTTGGCCACTTAAAAACTGCCTTTTTCCCCACCAAAAATACAGCTCTTTACAAATCTGTAAAACACACTAAAGCACAAATAACAACCAAGTGCAATGTACTGAAAATAAAATCAAAATCACATTATTATTATTATTATTATTATTATTATTATTATACCAGGCTTTTGAAAAATGGGTATTCAGTGAACACATCACTGCATCTTCCTGGATCATGAACAATCTGTGAACATGAACAATTATGATGAATGATTCCTTTCACATTAAGTTCTCTCACTTGTTTCAGTGGCGATGAACTGCTAAATGCAGAAACAATGGAAATTAAATTGAACCTATTTATAGTAAAACAGTGGTACTGAAAATTATTGACTGTGTGTGTGTGTGTGTGTGTGTGTGTCAGTCGAGACTCAGGCTGCTGCTTGGTCACACACACACACACACACACACACACACACACACACACACAAACAAACAAAAATGAAAAAAAAGCAATACAAAAAAAACATGTTTTTGTTTTCTTTCATATTTCTTTTCAAATTATACTTTTGTTGTATTGTTGATTGTGGATTTCCAAAGGCATTTCAGTCAGATGTTTAGATGTGAGTAAGATGAGTTCTGTGCTTCTGCTGGAAATGATTGTGAAGATAAATGTCTTGAAACTCAATTAAGTAATGTTCTGCTTGATTAGTTAAAATGTGTTGATTGAGTGTCTGAGTTGAGTATTTTTGATTTGTTGTTGTTGTTGTTGTTAATCCTTAAACTGTTTGTTTAAACTAAGATACACACAAAAATGAAAACCAGAGTAAAAAATGTATTTGTTTTCTTTCAAATGTTGATTGTCTGATTTGTTGTTGTTGTTGTTAATCCTTAAACTGTTTCTTTAAACTAAGATACACACAAAAATGAAACAACAAAAATGAAAACCAGAGTAAAAAATGTATTTGTTTTCTTTCAAATGTTGATTGTCTGATTTGAGTATTTTTGATTTATTGTTGCTGTTTATCCTTAAACTGTTAAAACACACACAAAACAAAAATGATAAGGTAAAAAAAACATGTATTTTTATTTCATTATACTTTCAAAATGTTGTATTTTGTAATGTAGAAAGGCATTTCAGTCAGATGTTTAACATGTGGTGAGTTCACGTAAAGAGTTCTGTGCTTCTGCTGGAAACGATTGTGAAGATTAAATGCCTTGAAATTCGAGAAATGAATTGATTTGTTACAATGTTGATTGATTATCTGATTTGAGTATTTCTGATTCATTGTGGTTGTTTACCTTTATGGTTTGTTTAATTGATCAATTGAGCGTGTTTAATTATTGATCTGCTTTATTATAATTGATCAATGGAGTGTCTTTAATTATTGATCTGCTTTATTATAATTGATCAATGGAGTGTCTTTAATTATTGATCTGCTTTATTATAATTGATCAATGGAGTGTCTTTAATTATTGATCTGCTTTAATATAATTGATCAATTGAGCGTGTTTAATTATTGATCTGCTTTATTATAATTGATCAATGGAGTGTCTTTAATTATTGATCTGCTTTATTATAATTGATCAATGGAGTGTGTTTAATTATTGATCTGCTTATTACTGTTGTTATTTGTGTAGCATCATGTGTGATGTATTTAGATGCTGATGTTGTAACAAGGAAACAAACAGAAATAAAGGAGTTTAAGTGAGAGATGAGCATTTCTTTCTGCTTATTGCGATCTTTCCTTTCATTTTTGATGCCCAGATTTACACACATTTTCTGGTTTAACTTTTGAGGACGGAATTCAGTTAATTTCTCATGCTTTTGCACTGTCGGTTATTTTTTACCAAGCCATATTTTCACTTAGAGGATCCTTCATAGGCTCATTTCCGCCACTTAAAAAATAAATGTTTTGCGAGTTTTCTCTTGGAATGCGCTGGAAAAAGTAAAAAAAAAGAAGAAGAGGAAATTCTTCATATTCCTGCATTAAATCCTCTGATCCCTTTTTTGTACCCCATAATCTCGTGGATCCCCCAGTATGTGACATCATCATTCTGAACTGTTCCTTTTTTTTTTATTTTATTCATTTATGACTTTAGATAAGAATGGGTTTGACAAACAGTTAAAAAAGGCCGGTTTTTGAATAAGAATACAATCCAAAAGAAATTACATCTATATTTAAATGTATTGCTTTATTTGTGTGTGTGATTGTGTGTAATAACCCACTACAACAAACCAGAGACTGACTTTAGGTTGTATATGTATGAACGCGAGCGTCTGATGTGGAGGTGTCACGACTTTTTATAGTAATGACCTTATGAGTAAAACGTACACCGAGTAATACACATTCAACCTTAAACAACATTAAATTGCTGAATACATTTCAAGAAAATCCTGCAGTCACTTAATACAGCCACTAGATGGCTTAGACCACAAATGAAACGCCTGCAAATTCCCGTCACAAAATAAAAAACCCGCGCGATTACCTCATCTACCCACAAGAGGGAGTCAAGAGGCTATTGAACTGGAAGTTGTCGGTTGAGTTACTAATCGATCTAATATTAAATATGTTGAATAAAATAGACACTAAATTTAAGACATTATTTGTATTATTATTAATATTATTATTATTATTATTATTATTATTATAAAGCATTGTACAACAATCTACACTATTGTATCATGGCTGCCAAAATCTTCATTAGTATAGTGAATAATCATCATGTGGTAAACTGACAGGACGCGTGGAGATTACGGTGAGTATTGTACACACTACAAATTTTAGTACAAACTTGTACAAAAATAATCAGTACAAAAAATTTTTGCACAATTTTAGTACAAAATTTTTAGTACAATTTTACGTATAAATATAAACGTATTGTCACAGTTAGATTATACTCAGAGCGAGTGACAACGTATAATAATAATAGTAACAACAACAACAACAACAGTAATAATCAAGTACATTTTAAGGCACCTTTTGAGACGCTCTGAAGCAGCAGCAACCACATCAGGCGTCTCTCCTGCAGTCGAGTGAAGTCTGAAGGGTTTTTTTAATGACAAAAGCAGCTTATAACAGCCAAGCGGCACCTTTTTTTGACCCACAAGATTATCACCTACAGTCCAGAAAAGATGTGTTCCATTTGTAACATCCCGATGACATCGCCACCCCGCCCGCACGGAGATGACGTCACAAGTATCGCGAGGTTACTGGCGCTCGCGATAAGTGAGCTAGTTACATGCCGGAATAAAGAAGAGTTCGCTCTCAAGACCGTCTCCTGTGTTCAATAAAAAATACTTGTCAAAGGGCAAACAGAACATGGTGTCAGAGTAACAGATACCCACCGAAAGGACAGATGGACGCATATGGCATTCCAGCGCCGCGGATGGACTGGAATTCATCATTCAATTCAATTGACAATTGACATTGCTCAATTGACATTGCACGCTCACACGAGCTAGCACAGTTCCAGCTGAGAGAAATGACTGGAACAAAAGAACTTAAAGTTAATGCCGCATTTACAACTAAACATCAGAACACAAACCGATATGAAAAGGCAAAAGACCCAAGAACGGCGCACAGAGAATGTGGCAGATGTGTAAGCTCACACAGCCCTAGAGAGATCTGCCCAGCCAGTGCATGAAATGCAAAAAACTGAATCATTTTGCAAAAGCTTGCAAAACTAAAATCACAGATGCAACAAGGCCGCAGAGGAAACCAGTACATGCCATAGAGCAAAATGCTGCAGAACACGAATGTGAATTATACATCGACAGCATTACGACTGTAAACACAAATCAAGACAACATACAGGCCTACGCAGACATCAAAGTCGGACCCAATCGGCAAATAATCAAGTTTAAAATAGACTCCGGTGCAGAAATAAATGCCATACCATATAGCACTTTTAATACATTATTTCCGGGAACACCCACGGCACCGCCTGCACAATCCATCATCGCATACGGTGGCAACCAGCTAGCGGTGAATGCACGTTCCGTGTCAACCCACAGGCAACTATCCCCCACGCAGAGTCCCCATCGCACTTCGTGCCCGTCTGAAGCAAGAGCTGGACAAAATGGAGGACAGTAACATCATTGTCAAGGTAACAGAGCCAACAGAATGGGTCAATGCTCTAGAAGTTGTAGAAAAACCCAAGAGTCAGAAATTGCGAGTATGTTTAGACCCCAGAGAACTCAACAAAGCCATACAGCGACCTCACTACCCACTCCCAACGCTCGAGGAAGTCACCACAAGACTGGCAGGAGCCCGGTACTTCAGCGTTCTAGACGCCAGGTCAGGCTATTGGGCCATCAAGCTGAGCACAGAATCCTCACTGTTAACAACATTCAACACCCCGTTTGGCAGAAACAGGTTCCTCCGGCTGCCCTTCGGCATCAACTCAGCGCAAGACGAGTTCCAAAGGCGAGTCAACAAAACATACGAAGGCCTCAAAGGCGTCGCAGCCATCGTCGACGACATCCTCGTATTTGGAAAAAACAAACAGGAACATGACACAAACCTGAGAGCCATGCTGCAACGCACACGAGAAAGAGGCTTAAAGCTCAATCCTGACAAATGTCGCATCGTCAGACACCCAAGAAGTCAGCTATTTCGGACACAGACTGTCAAACGAAGGCATAAGGCCAGACCCACAGAAAGTGAAGGCCATACAAGAGATGCAGCCACCTCAGTCCAAATCCGAGCTGGAAACAATATTAGGTATGGTCAATTACCTGGCCAGATTCACACCACACATATCGGAAGTAAACGCACCACTCAGACAACTACTGAAGCAGGACAGCGAATTTGTGTGGGACGCGATCCACGACAAAGCGTTCCAACAGATCAAAGAGCTAATCACCAACCACCCTGTATTGGCATATTTCGACCCACAAAAGGAACTCACATTGCAGGTAGATGCTTCAAAGATTGACCTTGTCGCAGTTTTACTCCAAAATGAAAAGCCAGTTGCATATGCTTCAAAGTCCCTCAACGACACAGAACAAAACTATGCCCAAATAGAAAAAGAGCTTTATGCTGTGCTATTTGGATGCAAACGTTTACATTTACGAGTACATGTATGGAAGAAACGTGATCGTGGAATCCGACCATAAGCCACTGGAGGCTATACTCAGAAAGCCCCTGGCTTCAGCTCCTCCTCGCCTCCAGCGGATGATACTGCAACTGCAGAAATACAACATCCACATAATCCACAAACCAGGCAAACAGATACCGGTAGCCGACACCTTGTCACGCAAGCCCATCGACTATCAGGACAGCAGTCTCAGTGAAGGCATGGACGCACAGATACACACACTGATGGCCAACATCCAAGTAAGTGACAACAAGGTGAAAGAGATAAGAGCGGCCACAGCCAATGACCCTCAGCTCACGCTACTGGAGAAAATCTCAAGGACTGGCTGGTCTGAGGAACGCAAACAATGCCCAATACCTATCGGCGAATTTTGGAACCATCGTAGTGACATAACTGAAATTGAAGGCATATTGTTCAAAGGGGAAAAAAATCATCGTTCCCTAGAGCTTACGGAAAGACATGCTGGAACGAATCCATATGGGACACATGGGCGCAGAAAAATGCAAACACAGGGCCAGAGACCTTCTATTTTGGCCACGAATGGGACAACAAATCGAAGCGCTTGTGGCCCAATGCAGCATCTGCCAGGAAAGGCGCAGTGCCAACCCCAAAGAACCCCTGCTGTCACACGCTATCCCAGAAAGGCCATGGCAAGTAGTAGGCAGCGACCTCTTCACCTGGAACGACCAAAACTACATTATCATTGTGGATTATCACAGCCGATACTTTGAGATCGACAGGCTGCACAGCTGCACTGCAACAGCTGTCATCAACAAGATGAAGGCAGTATTTGCACGTCACGGCATACCTGAGCGCGTGGTCAGTGACAATGGACCCTGCTACAGTGCAGAAGAATTCCACAGATTCGCAGCAGCTTGGGACTTTCAACACGTCACCACAAGTCCAAGATACCCACAAAGCAACGGCCTGTCAGAAAAAACAGTTCAAACAGCACAGCGCATTCTAGGAAAAGCAAAGGCTGACGACAGAGATCACTACCTGGCATTACTTGAATACAGAAACACACCAGTAGACAACTTAAAATCCCCAGCACAACTCCTCATGAGCCGCAGATTACGGTCAATACTCCCCATAACGGCCGCACGGCTTCAACCACAAATAGCTCCGCAACAAACATTTCAGGCCCGAAGAAACGCATGTCAACGCAGACAGCAAACACAGTTCAACAAATCTTCTAAAACGCTGCCACCCTTAGCTGAAGGAACACACATTCGTTTCCACCGAGATGATGGTTCGTGGCACCCGGCGAAGATAATTAAACATGCTGACACACACAGAAGTTATCACATTCAGACGAAGGAAGGACAGCTACTCCACCGGATCAGACGACACCTCTGCGAAACCACCGAGAACTTCAGCGCATCTGAAAACACCCAATCCACAGAACCCATCGACAACACCCCAGATTCGCAACCCCCACTAGACCGACCACCAGCAGAACCTCAAGGCTACACCACTAGATTCGGCCGTACAGTTAAGCCCAGACAGATCCTCGACATGTGAGACCCATCACTACAACACAAATTACTCAGGACAAAAACATCATGGCATACTAAAGTCACAGTTAACCGTTCATGTTACTTGACTGATAGATACTGCCAATGTTACCATTTTGTTATTGTTTGATTTACAGGTTGGAGCTGTTTTGTTGTTCAACATAACATTGTTTCAAATAGCACTTTAATTTTGATTTAAATGCTTGTTCGCACAAGGTCTTTATTTAAGAAGGGAGATGTAACATCCCGATGACGTCGCCACCCCGCCCGCACGGAGATGACGTCACAAGTATCGCGATAAGTGAGTTTAGTTACATGCCGGAATAAAGAAGAGTTCGCTCTCAAGACCGTCTCCTGTGTTCAATAAAAATACTTGTCAAAGGGCAAACAGAACACCATTCCTCCAGTTTATTCTTCCGCTTGTTGTTTTCTCATGGAATAATAGATTTCAATACTAATATGATATTTATTGGAATATTATACATACACAGTTGAGGACAGAATTATTACCCCCCCCCCCAATGATTATTGTTTTGAAGGATTTGCAAAACTGCTTTTAATCAGAGCAAAACGATCAAATGTAAACAGCTTTATTAGACATTTAACTGTCTAAAAAACTGATTTGCTTTGTTTTAAAGCAGATTTTTGCAGAAAACGAAATGCAGAAGCGAATTTAGATACGGTCCCTAGCGGCTGTATTAACCAACTCGTGTGATTAGTATTTTTGGCATTTTTTGTCATATTAATTAATAAATGAATATTGTATTGGTTTAATTTAACCCTTAAAGGCAAGGTACCAGAAAGAGCGCTAAAAAAAAAAAAAAAAACATTTATAAACATGAAAAAAAAAATGTTTTCAAATAATGCAATAAAAATTAATAGAATGAAAACAAAAATCAAAACATTGACATGTTTCCACCAGACACAACTTTCTATGGAAGAAAAAAAAAATTTTTCGGGTAAAAATATTGCCCCGCCCCCCGGTAGATAAGATTTTTGATATCTGGGACCAATTGGGATTGATCCCAAATTTTTGGACTTTGGACAATACAAACTGCTCTGGAAGCCTAATTAAGCAGTAAATTGGCGCCACCTGATGTTCCAGCATCAAATTACATCTAAAAATAAACGGTGGAAAAAAAAAAAGTGACAAATATTTTTTTTTATGGGGTTTTAAAAAGATCATAAAATGCTGTTGTATTTATACAACATGGTCTCCCCATTGTATTAATTATTTTGATCGAGTTATGACAGTATTCAGTCAAAGAACATTCATAGATTAAGATAACAATTATTTTAGTTGCAAATTGTTTAATCTCAAGCAAACGCGAAAAACGCAAGCAAGCAGCGTTTTCATTAGGAAAGAGTTCAGAAACAGAACAACAAACTCTTGTTTGTGAAACAAAACTGTAATATTTCTCTCTCGAGAACGTCGCAGCTTTAACTGTTTTGAACGAGCGCAAAGACTTTTCTAACTTTCAAATATCGCTCTGACGCGCACCAGATGGATTGTACCACGTTGTTAACTAGAGGAATCGTGTGGTGTGGAATGCTTGGTAAAGCGGTGTTCATGATGAAGTTCTTTCTAACTTTTGCCCGCTTAACGACGTCCTGCAAATAGAATAATAATGAAAATGAAAAAGTCTCCGATATAATTAATGTACTCGTACGCCTCGGGCCGTCTCTGCCCAGCATGTTGGTTTTTGAGCCACTTTTAAGTGCAAAAGCAAGTGCTTAAAACACTCCTGAACAGCACTGAATGAACCTTAAGGTGATTTAAATTTTCTTAACATGTTGATTTTATTTTTATTGATGGTAATCTTACACGTGTGCCAAACTGTTCTGCGATCAAACTAGTTCTGTAATCAGATTCTGCATAATAACGTATTATAATAACATATGTGTGTATAACTAGAGTTCTTTACGTCGTAGACACAATCTGACTCCAGATTTGGAATCAGCATACTTGATTCATTATAAAAGACATGACAAACGCTCAGTAGCAGACAAAAATGTTTGATTTATGACTGTGTAATGTGAGATTTAACTTCATAGATCATAATAATTTTGACTCTTTTAGCTGAAACACTCACCTTGATCAAACCGTTAATACAGATTCTCGACCCTTCTCGATTTATGCTGCTTGTTGATTCCAGAGCAAGAATCTACAGATAGTTTTAAAACACTTTAAAACACCTACACGGACTCCGTTTGTTCTTCTTCTCAAGTGAAAACTATGGTTAGAAAGAAAATCACTTTCACTTTCATGTTCAAACAGGAAACGTATTCAGACTGTGAAACACAAAGAATTTCCCTCGGGGATTAATAAAGTTTATACCTACCTACTTCCCCCTAATCTAGGGTGACCAAACGTCCTCTTTTCTCCAGGCTTGTCCTCTTTTTACACCTCGTCCGGACGGATTTTTGAAATTCACGAAAATGTCTGGGTTTTACTCTTTTTCATAACGCGCGTTCAGAATCATTCCGCGTATATGTAAATTGGCCGGCGCTTTGCACACAGAACACAGGCACTACTTTTTTAAGCAATGTTTTAAGCAAATGACCCAGATGCTGCCGGCCTTGTGTGGACGGGTCTGCGCGGGTCTGCGGCACACACATATACATACACATAAAATTAGGACACCCTTTGAAAGCATGTGGTTTTTTTGTAACATTTTTAATAAATGGTTATTTCATCTCAGTTTCAACAATACAGAGAGATTAAAGTAATCCAACTAAACAATGAAAACTGAAGAAAAGTCTTTTCAAGATCTTCTGTAAATGTCATTCTACAAAAATGCCTATTCTAACCGAGGAAAAAGATAGGACACCCTCACATGTATTCCCTCTTAAATTGGCTCCGATCTCACACAGGTATATCACACCAGGTACACATATTAGTAGATCGTTACTCTGCATGTTGAATGAGGCTTGCCCTATTCAAACCTCAGACATTTAGTTTGGTGTGCTCCAGACTGTTGAAGTGAGAGTGAGCACCATGGTGAGAGCAAAAGAGCTGTCAGAGGACTTCAGAAAAATGATTGTGGCAGCCTATGAGTCTGGGAAGGGATTTAAAAAGATCTCAAAAGATTTTGAAATCAGCCATTCCACTGTCCGGAAGATAGTCTACAAGTGGAGGGCTTTCAAAACAACTGCCAACATGGCCAGGACTGGTCGCCCCAGCAAGTTCACCCCAAGAGCAGACCGCAAGATGCTAAAAGAGGTCTCCAAAAACCCTAAAGTGTCATCTGGAGAACTACAGCAGGCTCTGGCTACTGTTGATGTAGAAGTACATGCCTCTACAATCAGAAAGAGACTGTACAAGTTTAACTTGCATGGGAGGTGTGCAAGGAGGAAACCTTTGCTTTCCAAGAGAAACATCAAGGCCAGACTGACATTTGCAAGAGATAAAGTTGACAAAGACCAGGACTTCTGGAATAATGTTCTTTGGACAGATGAGTCCAACATTGAATTGTTTGGACACTGGAGCAGAGGACATGTTTGGCGTAAACCAAACACAGCATTCCAAGAAAAGAACCTCATACCAACTGTGAAGCTCGGAGGTGGAAGTGTCATGGTTTGGGGCTGCTTTGCTGCAGCAGGACCTGGTCAGCTCACCATCATAGAATCCACCATGAATTCTGCTGTGTATCAGAAGATCAGAAGGTGCTAGAAGAACATGTGAGACCATCAGTTAGAAAATTAAAGCTGAAGCGGATCTGGACCATGCAACATGACAATGACCCAAAACATACTAGTGAATCAACCAAAGATTGGCTGAAAAAGAAGAAATGGAGAGTCCTGGAATGGCCAATTCAAAGTCCAGATTTGAATCCCATTGAGATGCTGTGGGGTGACTTGAAAAGGGCTGTACGTGCAAGAAACCCCTCAAACATCTCACAGCTGAAAAAGTTCTACATTGAGGAGTGGGGTCAAATTTCCTCAGATCGATGTCGGAGACTGGTAGATGGCTACAAGAACAGTCTCACTGCAGTTATTTCAGTTAAGGAGGTAACACTCGCTATTAGGGGCAAGGGTGTCCTATCTTTTTCCTCGGTTAGAATAGGCATTTTTGTAGAATGACATTTACAGAAGATCTTGAAGACTTTTCTTCAGTTTTCTTTGTTTAGTTGGATTACTTTAATCTCTCTGTATTGTTGAAACGGAGATTAAATAACCATTTATTAAAAATGTTACAAAAAACCACATGCTTTCAAAGGGTGTCCTAATTTTTTCACATGACTGTGTGTGTGTGTGTGTGTGTGTGTGTGTGCGTGTATTATTATTATTATTTTTTTTTTTTTTCAAAAGTCTAAAATGCTATTATTTTGTTACAGGTTTTCACAGATTTTTCATTATTTTATTAGAAGTTAATTACAGGAGTAACCCCATTGCACCATAAGAAAGCGCGTTCATCAACCTCAGAGAAGCCTGTCTGAATTTGTGTCCCGAGGCCGCGCTGATTGTCGTCTTTTTTGGAAATCAAAATATGGTCACCCTACCCTAATCACTACATTTACATAACTTCTAAATGTTCACTTTGTATTTAAATAAAACTGTTAAAACTCTTACTGGTTTTTATTTGCGTGCAGCAGTAACTGGAACATTCACCATTAACCGGAGCAGCAGCGGAGTTCTTCACTCACACAGTGACGTGTCACATGACAAATATATAATAATCATAACAATAAAAATATGAATATTTGACACCCAAGGACCCTTTACAAAAAAAAATACAAAGACACACAGAGCATTACACAAGGACAGAAAGATATATAAAGAGTCGTGAATGGAATTTTATAGTCCAAAGGCCAGTTAAAATGTGTGAGTTTAAAGTTTTGATTTAAAACCCAGAAGAGCGTCAATTTCTGCGTGTGTGTGCGTGTGTGTGTGTGTGTGTGTGTGTGGGGGGGGGGTTACAGTTAGACTGACAGTGGACAATGATCTTAGAGTGCGAGCAGGCGTGGCAGTGTGGATGAGCTCAGACAGATACAATGGAACAAGGTTGTGAACGGCCTTGAAAAGTGAGAATGAGAATTTTGAAGGTGATTCTGTGTTGAACGAGAAGCCAGTGGAGCTGTTGTAGGACCAAGGTGATGCGATTGTAGGTTGGGATTTTGGTGATGATACGAGCAGATGAGTTCTGGACCAGTTGGAGCTTGTGGAGAGAATTTTTGGGGGAAGGCTGAAGAGCAGAGAGTTACAGTAATGGAAGCAGGAGGTGACCAGACTGTAGACCAGGATGGAGGTTGAGGGCCAAGCAGAGGTGATTGATGTTCCGAAGATGAAAGTAAGCAGATCTGGTGATATTATTGATTTGTGGTTTGATGGAGAGAGACTTTTGACTTGGGGAGTTGAGGACGCAGAGGAGTCGTCAATACTGCAAAGTTGGCAGCTTTGGAAAGAGTGAATTTTGTACTCACCTGTAACAATTCCACTTTATGAGTATTCAATTTGAGGGAATTGTTAGTGAACTAGAGTTTTATTTCTGGTAGGCAGTGGGCGCGAGTTGAGAAGTTGGTCTGCATGAGCGGTAGAGCTGGGTGACATCAGCGAAAGATTGGAAGAGAGTGTTGAATTTACCAAAAACATTGCAGAGGGGCAGAACCCAAGAGCCCCAGGACTGAGCCCTGAGGAACACCAGTGGTGACCGGAGAGGACTGAGAATAAAACGATTTAAGGTTGAAGATTGAGAGCCGTTAGCAAGACACTGCAGGAAAATGCCAACGAGATGCGACGAAGGAGAGTTTTGTGGGAGATGGTGTCAAAGGGTTAGGAGATGGAGGAGGATGAGGAAGGATTAGAGTCCCGCATCAGCAGCCAGCAGAAAGAAATTAGTGATTATTACAAGCGCAGTGTCAGTGCTTTCAGTTCCCAAAACAGCACTATTAGGCTGAAATGAAGCACTTTTTTGAAACAGTCAATTTCAGCTAATACTTGTTAAAAACCTTGTTAGAGGCGTAGAAGGGGAAACCAGACGGGAATGGTTGGTAGAGGATGTTCTTGGTGAGATGCTCGTGTAGTTGGGAGCCAACAGTCTTTTCCAGAATGTTAGAAGGGAACGGAGGATTGGAGATGGCTAATCTACACTCTCTAGTGGCCACTGACGCTAACTGCAGCGGGATTATACAGCACAGTACTTTCTGTGCCTTGAGAAGCGCGTTTATTTAGGCATTAATTTGTTTTGCAATTCTGGTTATGTTTTAATTATGTGAACACGCAATCACAGTTCCATCCACACTCACACATACAAACTAATTTCATATGAATCTGTCCATCCATCAGTCCATCTTTCCATCCATCCATCCATCCACCCATCTATTTAACATCAAGATCATCATGCAGATTATTCTAGTGAAGCACATTCACAAGCACTATAAAGTTCTACTTCTGTGAGGCACTTGCAGTCCACCACGTCATTTCAGTGTGTGAAGAGCAATTATAACAATATTTCATTTGACAATATTTGTATTTATTTTATTAGGGTTGTGCATTGTGTGTGTTTGAACTTCTCGCTTTGGTAAATAGGTATCTATCAGTCTGTCTTTTCATCCTGCCTGTCTGTCTATCTATCTATCAGTCTCTATTTTCGTCTATCTATCTATCTATCTATCTATCTAACAGTCTGTCTAGCTTTCTATTTATCCGTCTGTCTGTCTAGCTTTCTGTCTCTATCTATCTATCAGTTTGTCTTTTCATCTATCTATCTATCTATCTATCTATCTATCTATCTATCTATCTATCTATCTATCTATCTATCTATCTATCTATCTATCTATCTATCTATCTATCTATCTAACTGTCTGTATTGTCTTCTGTCTATCTATCTTATCTGTCTGTCTAGCTGTTTATCTATCTATCCATCCATCCACCCATCTATCTATAAACCTATACATCTATCTATCCATCTATATCACACACACACACACACACACACACACACACACACACACACACACACACACACACACACACACACACACACACAGAGCAGTGGGCAGTGTGTTGCCCAAGAACACAGCTGCAGAACCAGGCACTGTTTAAATATTTAATAAGCGACTGGACAAACAAGCATCAGTTTAGCCAATAAACACGTCAGAAAATGTACAAAACGACGCCTCGTGCGGTTTCAGAAGAAGCTGGTCTTGAGCTTGATGGTGGGCGTGGCCTGCACGGCGGCCTGGGCCTGTCGGGTGGCGCTCTCCGCCCTGCTGTGGGCTTCCCGCCCCCTGAGGGCCGCCTCCAGGCGTGTCTTCAGCTCGGGCGCCGCCCCGATCACGGCCTTGAAGGCCTCGGGGTACAAGGGTCCGGTGCGCGTCAGGCTCTGCAGGGCGAACTCGTGCAGGCCGCGGGAGGGGGCGGGGGCAGCGCAGAGGGCGTGGTCCTCCAGCAGGTACGAGACCAGGGTCAGCACCAGCAGAGCCAGCAGCTGGACCCCTGGAGGACACACACGCTCTTTACTTGACGGACTTTACTTGAGTATTTTTGATGATCAGCACAAGTACAAAGTAGACAAAAACACTTAAGTGGCTTTTACTCTCTACTTGACTACATTAGTGATTGAGTGACTTTTCGTTCTTTTTGATCTATTTTGCTCACCCATTTTTTAAACAAAGTTTTTTCTGCATTTCTTGCTGTTTTTTGAGCCTATATAAAGTACAACTAAAATACCACGGTGCCACGACTTACGAAATTAATCCGTGCCGAAAGCAGAGAAAAATTTCTGAAGAAGTAAAAAATTTTCTTGCGAATCTCAGAGATTTGCTCGACGTCATTTCAAGATGGCATCTTTACGGAAAAGAGAAAAAAATAAATAAAAAATACGCCATTCTGGGAGAAAACAAGCTTATTTTATATTCCGGAAGCAAGATCTCTGAAACCAACTAGTGTTTTTGGTTTTATCGTTTTTTGGTTTATCAAACGTTTGGACACTGCGTCTCAAACGCAGATTAAGAAGATTAAACGACTGTTTTACACACGTCTGGACTCTCGTCTCCCTGCACGCTAGCGGTAAGAAAAAGACGCGGTTTTTGTTATCTAGGACATTCGTAAGTCGAGGTACCACTGTTCTTTTAAAATTTGCGACTTTTACTCTTGTTTTCTTTGAATTGGTGTCTTTTGATGAAGGTGAAGTAATTACAGTAAGGTATCACTACTTTTACTTTTTACTTATTTCTTACTCGTGGATTTTTTGTTATCTAGGACATTTGTAAGTTGAGGCACCACTGTTTTTGAGTTCTTTTAAAATGGCATACTTTGCGACTTTTCTCGACATTGGTGATTTGTAACAGAGTAATTTTTACAGTACGTTACCACTACTTCTACTCAACGGTTTTCCGCTACTCTCTACACCTCTGAGTAACACTCACGGTTCTGCTCGTCCGCCATGGCCACCAGACCCTCCAGCACTTTCACTCCTTCCTGTACGGCCTGCAGCTCGGCCGGGGTGGACGGGCGAACCTGCTCCGTGGCCTTCAGCTTCTCCACCAGCAGAGGCGCCAGAGCGTGAATGTACGGCGTGGAGAGAGAGCGGCACGGATGCTGGAAGACTGACAGCAACAGCTGATGACAGCGAGAGCGAGTCTGCGGGACACACGGAGAGTAAAGACGAGGAGAGAGAGAGAGAGAGAGAGGGGGAGAGAGAGAGAGAGA
>MU204299.1:162938-180899 GCA_017309775.1 Paedocypris sp. Pulau Singkep | reverse complement strand
ACGATCCCCTTCTTAATCAGTTCGTCGGCTTTAGACAAACTGTCCACAAAGCCGACACACACTTTACACATCCTGGATGCGGACAAGACACTCTTGTGTCCCACTACAGCTCCCAGTGCCAGCGCCAAGTCCTCGGTGCGGGCGTTTGTTGTTCCCTTCACGGCGTGAAGACGCGACAACTCTGACAACTTTTTTACCGGCTGATCAGACATTCTGACCTTAAACAAATACTTCTCCACCAAAAAAACGTGGAAAAACTCTCAAAAAGTTCAGTTTTACCGCTCAAACTTTTCTCAGCTCTCGCTTCTCTCTCACGCGCGTCCACCCGGAACCGGAAGAGAGAGAGAGAGAGAGAGAGAGAGAGAGAGAGAGAGAGAGAGAGAGAGAGAGAGAGAGAGAAACAGAAAAGAAAGAGAAAGGAAGAGAGAGAGAAACAGAGAAAGAAAAGAGAATAGACAGACAGAGAGTGAGAGAGAGAGAGAGAGAGAGAGAGAGAGAGAGAGAGAGAAAAAGAGAGACAGAGATAGAGAAAGAGACAGAAAAAGAGAGACAGAGAGAGAGAAAGAGACAGAAAAAGAGAGACAGAGAGAGAGAAACAGAGAAAGAAAAGAGTATACAGACAGGGAGAAATAGACAGAAAAGAGATACAAAGAGCGAGAGAGACAAAGAAAGAGAGACAGACAGTCAGAGTGAGACAGAAAGAAATACAGACAGACATACAGAAAGAGAGAGAGAGAGAGAGAGAGACACAGACAGAAAGAAAGACAGACATACAGAGAGAGAGAGATTAGCAGTAGAGTTGATGTAGCAGCAGATATCATGTGACAGGATGTTGGCGTGAGTCTCACCGGGCCGAGGGAACTCCAGCACGGTGGCGAGGCTGCTGCGCACCAGGGCGCTCCACTGCGTCTGCGTGGCGGCCGTGCGCAGCTGGGCGGAGCTCAGGAGGCTCTTCAGGGCCTGCAGGGCGGCGGTCACGGGGGCGGAGCTCTCGGGGGTCTTCACCGCCGTCTCTCGCAGCACGCCGGTGATCAGGAACAGCAGCGAGGGCAGGATGGTCACACTTCCTGTGGGCGGCAACGCAGTCAGACGCCATCACGGCGCGGAAAACAGGGCGTGGCACACACACACACCTGCGGGCGAGCAGAGCGAGGGCAGCTCGGCCAGTCCCGCCACCGTCGCTGCCACCAGACGACTGCTCTCCTCTGATAGGCTCGCCCGGGCAGCCAGCTCCGCCTCCTCCGCTTTCAGCCGCGGCAGGTGCCGCGCCAGAATAAACACCAGCAGCTCCATGGCGGCAAACACCAGCGACTTCCCAGGCAGAAGCTCCTGGGCGTCGCCTCCTTCTCCGAGGACCTGGTCTGCTTCTTCTGGGCACGCGAGAAACAGGCACGGGTGTTGGACCAGACCACGTCGCATCGGTTCGCTGGTTCTTACTGCCGCGCCGGTTCTCCAGGTGCTCCTGGGCAGCCCGGAGCGTCTTCTGCACCACCGCCGTCACCTGGAGCTGGACGCCGAGAGGGTCGCGGGTCAGCAGGAGGCGGTGCAGGACGTTCAGGAGCTCCACGGCCAGAAGCTACGGCAAACCCAACATCAGTCCTCCACCCTTCCCACTTCCTGTTCCTTTATTGATCCACCCACCCCCCCTTTCGCCTCATCCATCCACCACCCAACCATCTATTCTGTACGCTCACCCACTGGTTCCTCTCTCTCTCTCTGCAGGGACATACTGGTCTAGTTACCTGGTCTTCTGCGATGTGGGTGCGGGCAGCGGGCGAGTCCAGCAGGGCACAGAGCGCGTGCAAGCATGACATCACGTCCTCGAGGTGCTCTTCAGCCCGAGGGAAGCACAGGAACTCGATGCTGATTCCTGGAAGCAGACAGGAGGTGAGGAACAGGAAGCGTGGCTGACGGGAGCGGGACAAGGTACCCAGCAGGAGGTGCAGGCGATCCTTCACTTGCTGGGCCGTCCCGGGTTCCTCCGGCTCCTCCGCCGTCCCGAAGCCCGTGCTGCTGAGCCACAGCGCCTCGGCGTGCAGGATGGAAGCCCAGGAGCTGCGGTAGTGGAGCCGGGCCGTGTCGATGGTCTCCGGGGTGTAGAAGGCCCCACCTGAAGGGCGAGCCAGCGGTGAGAGGGAGTCCGGACGCGGCAGCTGGACGTTACCTTCCGGTGGCAGCTGACTGGAGAACTCGGCAGGAAGAGAGAGAAGAGCGTAGTCTCGCAGGACGGCCAACCAGAGGCGGCTGAGGGACGGCAACTCCGGCTGCACCAGAGTCATAAGGCTGTCAGGTGGCAGGACGTCCGCCTCAGCGCCAGCCTCCTCCTCCTCATCCTCATCACCCGGAGGTGGACCCACCGGTCTGGACCGGGGGGCCTTCTTTATCTTCATCGCAACTACAAAGACCTGCAGAAAAAAGCAGAGTCCTGTGGAAGGGTCCGGGGTGGTACAGACGAGTGAGGTCTACCTCTGCCCAGGCCTTCAGCACCGCCAGCTTCTCCATGGTGGTGGCGCTCTCGCTGTAGAGCTGGCTGGACGGGCCCTTGTCGGCTTGGACCTTGTCCAGAGAGGAGACCAGCAGGTTGTGGACACGCCGTAGGTCGTTGAGGTCGCTGACCACTCCGCTGCTGATCCAAGCGCTGCACACCTGCCACCACACAAGGGTTCTGATGCTCTCACGGAATCCGCTTTTATATCCTCACACGGATTACTGTTCTACCAATCAGCTTTCTCCTGCCAATTTGCTTCTAACTTCCACTGGGTTGAAGAACCAAACAGATTTAATCAAAGAACACGAAAGTGTGTGTGAGTAGGTTGGATAGTGAAAAGGAAACCCTGGTCTGTTTAGTGTTGGATGCTTCTGCTGGTGGTTTGCTGAGGTCACCTGACAGGCCTTGGCGGTGATGTCAGAGGGCGTGTCCGGAGAAAAGGCTGGTCGCAGAGCAGCGCCGACCTGTGGTCAGAGAGGAAGACGAATGTCAGCTCTTTATTCGCAGTAGCTCTACTTGTATAACACACAACTACTTGAGGAAGTGATGGGTAAAATATTGACACAGACAATTCTACAACACAATTCTACAATTCCACTTCAAAAAGTGGAAATGAAAAAAAACACTGTGATGAGCAACGAAATCTAATGGAGAAGTGCCAATGCTAGTTAGAAGACCAACGTTTGCTTGGTACTGCTCCAGTATCACGTGTCCAGGGAACTCGGGCTCAGGAACGGCCGCAAACTTCTTGATGATGTCCTCCAGAGCCTGAAGACCTGCCATGCGCAGCTGGTTGCTGTGGTCGGTGGCGGCCATGAAGGCCATCCGGATCAGGTCGCACAGGTGCAGCACCAGAAAGTCGCCTGCAGGAGACGGAACATCATGTCAGAACCCGTCGACTTGCCCGAGCCGCAGAACTTCCAGTCAGGCGGTGACATCACCCCTTTACTCCAGATTCATTCTCTGTCAGCCATCCATTCTGTTCATATGTAGGTCTCAGGGAGCTGGAGCCAATCCCAGCATGAAGGCGGGACACACCCTGGACAGGTGGCCAACCAATCACAAAGCACACACATTCACACCTTTGGACACTTCCAGACTCCAATTCTCCTGCTTGTTTCAGGTCCGGAGACCTTGAGGATACCCACGCAAGCACGAGTTTACCTTCGGGATTTTTGGCCCTGGACTTGCGAGCGGCCGCCAGGTCGAAATGCGCCTTGTCTGCGTTTTCACACAGGTGGATCATGCGGCAGAGACAGTCGGCGGCGAAGACGCGCGTCACCCAGCGAGGAGCCACCGAGGGCTTGGTCTTGTCGTCCTGACCCAGCGACGTGAACATGATGTCGTCGTCCATCTCGTCCTTTTTCTCGGAATCGTCGTCTTCGTCCTTCCGCCGGCCATCGGAAGCGAGCGTCCCGCCCACGTCTACAACACAAGACAGTCCCAGTCACGAGCGGTGCCCCGGCGTGTGTGTGTGTGTGTGTATCACCAGTAGTGGCGGCCAGGACGTCCTTGCAGAGCTTGAGCCAGTGCGGAAGCTTCTCCACCGCCAGAGAGGAGAGCATGTGACCCAGCGTGTCGTGAATGTCGGAGCACAGCTTCTTGTCCGTCTCACGGTCCAGCATCCCAAACAGAACCCCCTCCAGTCCCGTCTCCGTGATGCTCAGGTCTGAAACACAAGGTTTGCCAGCTTCTGACAGAGTTCCGTGCGGGGCGGGGCGGACGTACTGAAGGCGGAGGCGTCGCCGGTCCTCTTGGCCAGACTGGTGGCGTATTCACAGACCTCGGCGGCCTCGCGCTGCACCAGCTGTCGGAGACAAGCCACGGCCGCGCGGCGCAGCAGCAGGTGGGAGCTGCACAGGTGAACCTGTCCGCAAACACGCGCACGGGTCAGACGGGAACCAGGGCGACGCCCGGGCGGGTCAGAGAACTTACGCAGAGACTCGGCACCAGGCCGGACAGGTTGACGTGCCGAGGCGCGAACATGTGCAGCTGCTGCAGGCAGGAGATGGCGGCGGCCTGCACCAGCGAGTCGGAGTGGTCCTGCATGATGGCGCAGCCCACCAGACACGAGGAGCGGATGGTGCAGATGCTGCTGCTGTTGCCTTATTGAGAAAAGAACGGTTTAATGCCACACGCGAGTCCGGTGTGAGGCCAGTAGAGGGCGCCACCTTGCAGCTCAGGGCCCACTGTGGTGATCAGCGCCCCGAGACACCGGCCCAAGCACTGGTGGACCTCCATGTGAGAGGGCGGGACCGTCAGCAGGAGCGTCAGCACCAGAGACAGCGTGGGCTCCACGTAGCCCCGGTACATGGGTCCGCTCGAGTCCACGATCAGAGCCAGAGAGTGCAGGGCCCACGTCTGGAAGCAGGACAGGAAGTCCGGAACCGTCCACCCGACCGGGGCGTGGCAAAGCCGGAGCGCTCACCTGAACCTCGTGACACGTGGCGTCCTGAGCGAGAGCCAGCAGGATGCTGACACTGGTCTTGAGGTGCTGGCCCGATCCGATGCCTCCTACATAACGGTGCAGGCAGCCCAAGGCCAGAGAGTGACCGGTCCGGGACACCACGTCACGCGCCGACTTCAGTCTACGGCAGGAACACAACGGTCGGCAAACCGGTCAGTTTACCGTAATCCTGTCACTACATCAAATAAACCGAGGCATTCAGTATTGCCAGAACTTCCTGTGTTCTAGGTTCTCTTCCTATTCCAATAGAACTCAGCTCTCACAGTCCAATGACACACTCAAATGCTTGCAATGCAACACAGTAAAATTAGATGGGGTGTGTCCTGTGCACTGATTGATTGATCATCTATCTGGGGTATGTACAGTGTAGTGATTGGCTGGTCGCCTTTTAGTGGTGTGTCTAGTGCAGTGATTGGTTGATCATCCATCAGGGGTGTGTCTAGTATAGTGATTGGTTGGCCGCCTATCAGGGGCGCGTCTAATGTAGTGATTGGTTGATCACCTATCAGGCTTGTGTCTAGTGCTGTGATTGGTTTGCCGGCTATCATGGCCGTGTCTAGTGCAGTGATTGGTTGACAACCTATAAGGGGCGTGTCTAGTGCAGTGACTGGTTGGCCACCTATCACGAGAGTGTCTCGTTCATTGATTGGTTGACCACCTACAGTATCAGGGGCGTGTCTAGGGCAGTGATTGGCACATTTGTAACTGGTGGTATAAGGCGGGACACACAGGCTACTTTGCTCACGTACTTATCAAAGCTGTGCTGCGCCATCCTGGCGATAAACGAGGCTTCTCCTACGACCTGTGCCATCCTGCCCAAAGCTTCTCCCGCGGCGCAGCGCAGGATGGGGTTAGGGTTGTCCAGCGCGCCCATCACCAGCGCCAGTGCAGACTTGCGAACCTCCTCCGGGCCCAGACTGCTCTTGTTCTCAGCCAGACCCTGCGGCAGAAAGAAGACGCTGAGTTCCCGGAGCGGGTGTGGCTGCGGAGGCAAGACCTTGAGGGCGCTCAGCACGGCGGTGAAAATGTTCAACTGGACGGCCTGCTGACGGACGCCTTTGGCTTGTTTGATGCATTCGGCAAAGTGATCCAGCATCTGCAACCTGGAGGACAGCCAGAAGCCACACTACCATTAGTCGGACAGAATAGGAACACAGAAAAACAGCAAAAAAGAGAGTGTGTCGGTGTAACCACTAGGGGCAGTATATAAATTATGCCAATTAATTGACCCATTTATCCATTAATTGAAGTTACACACACACAAACCTGGAGCAGTACGGTCCCTAGTGGCCACACTGATCATCTCACTCCAGGGGAAGACAATAAGGGAAATTTTTTCTGTAAATTTTACTGGCCCGAATATCAAAATCACTGGCCCAGGTCGACGCGTTGTGTATTGATCCCAATAATCACCAAATAAATAAATAACTGTAGCTTAAACAACATGATAATCATTTGTTTAATGTAGGTTTAGTGCAAAGTGCAGCAAAACTAAACAAAAACAGAACAAGTGCAATTCTCTGCCTTTTATTTTCATATTTTCTTTTGCTTTCCCTCAAATCCTCTTGTGCTTTTTTTGTCTTCTTTCCTGAAACTCAGTGGCGCCCATTGGAAAACATTTCTGTGTCTTGGGCCAATACCCGCACTTTTTTTTTTTTTTTTTTTTTACTTCATACGGTCAGTTAGATGCTTATAACCAAAGCAACTTTCACGTCATAAAAAATGTGTTAAAATTTGTTAAAATTGTACAGTTTTCACTTGATCTGGTGTTTCCAACCCTCAGCTCTACTGACTGAGCTGCTGCTGCACAAATTATTCTGCACCAAATCTTAAAAAGTTTGCTATTTCTAAGTGTTTTTGGCAGTTTTGTCATTTGGTTCCCCTGCAGTGTCTGGTTTGCTCTGTTCAGAATGAATCATTATCAGTTGAAAAACATCAATAATAAAAGAAAGTTTATAGTCCAAGCGCAAATGATGTAACATGTTACATATAAAAAGAGCAGCATCACAGCAGAGACTAATCAAAGTGTCATAGTAAATATAACTCGTGTTTTTAAATAACTGGAAATACAAATATATATGTTTCAATTTATCATTTAATTTAAACTAACTCCCAAAATGTCTGGATATTTTTATTAAAGATCATCAAATAAATTATTTCAAACAAGTGTTTAGACATTTGAAATCTTGGACAAAAGAATCCCTTCCTGTGATGAGGCTGCGTCTGAATGTGACGGACATCACGCGTCAGATACGCTGTTCTTCGTGTAATATTCATTATAGTAGTTTGGCCATTGTATTATGGTTTAATAATAAAGTGTCGTTATTGCACAGTCGTGAAAAGTGTAAAGAAAGCCGCGTTAGCGTTTTGTGATTTAACAAACTTTTCTTTTAACAAATGATCGCTAAGCAGTTTCCGCCTTTTTTGACCCGCGCTGCTTTATTTAATCTCGTTTTTCATTCTTGATGCCAAGATTCAACGAGATTATTCGTGAGGAACATTCTACTTGTGTATGCTATAAACGCCGCTGTGGCGCGCGCGCACACTCGGCACTTCCGCAGGGTGAGCAGCACTGAGAGCGGCGTTTGGAGGCGGAGCACCAAGGACTCGCTGCATATTAGTCTAAGACTGTCGGGATCACATAACGATTTATACAATACGCGGTAGTTAGCGAGCGAAACGATTAAACAGAAATGCAGATACATAATGAGAAATTGGAATTGTTGGACCGATCTGGTGGCCCGGTTGGTTTTAAAAGTGCGTCCGGGTCCCCGGGCCATTTATATTGTCGACCCCAGCACTCACTTGGTAGATTTTACTCGTACCAAATCGCAATGTAGAATTGGACGTATAGTTTTCACAAATACACACACACTGGAATGACCCAAAAGTGTCACCTGTGTTTGAAAGAGACGTGAGGAAACACCACGCCAAAGAGAGCGACCGAGGCGTCAATGACGGACACGCCCAGCGGGAGCGGTCCGGGCACGGCGTCCGCCGCGGGAACGCGCAGGTAGATGGAGGAGGGGTCGTGCTCCAGAGCGCCGCTGCCGGAAGCACTGTTGGGCTGCAGCTGAGTCGGGGCAGTGAGAGGGTTAATGTCCGAGCGGCTTCCGGAACCGTCGGCACACTTCTGACCTGGTCCTCGATGGACTTGTGGTCCGTCTCCTGAAGCCAGGATCCCATCAGAACGCTGTCGTCGTAGTGGCAGAGCGAGCGCAGCAGGGACGTGGTGGTGTTGGCCGAGTTGTCCGTCAGGGTGAACTCCGCCACCAGCTCCCTCAGGAGGGCGTTAAAGTTACCTGCAAGTGGCACGTTATTCAGTTGAGGCTCTCGAGGCGAGGTGGGGGCGGGGCGGGAGGGTCTTGCCTTCGTAGGTTTTGGGTGGGAGCAGGGCCAGTATGTCGTAGAGTCGCAGTCGGACCATGGCGGCGCTGGCCTTCAGGTGAGCTCCGTGGACCTTGATCACCGCAGGAACACTGGAAGCACAAGAGCTATGTCAGGTGATTCGTTGCTACGGGATAAACAGATGGAAAGGTGTGAAATCCATCACAGAAAAAAAGATTAACGCTAACTGCCAAAATTGGTTAAACCTAGTGCCACCGAATTAGTCACAAAGAGAAACATGATCAATTCATGTGGTGGGCGGAGCCACAGCTATGCTCTATGGAGTCCCATTGGCTTTATTGTCACGTTTTAGTTCCCGAGACAAGTGGCACTAAACCGCTCCACTAATAAGACCTGGACCCGTGTTCTGCCTTGTGCGCCACTCACTGTGACATCATGGTCATGGCGCACTCGATGGGCGTCATCAGCCTGCGGATCACGTCTTCCGTCAGCAGCTCCGGACAGTGAGCCACGAAGCTGCGCATGGCTGCGGGAAACAGAAGGTCACGGCACCGTCATGCCAAGGCAGTTGGTCTCGGGAGGTGGTGAGGTCAGGACATTTACCACACAGAGCTCCGGCTCGGCCTTCCAGCGTCACCTGCCAGCTGAAGGAGTCTCCGCGGGCCTTCTCGGCCTCCAGCTCCTTCTGGGAGCGCGGGAACACGTTGCGCCACAGCAGGAGCATCTTGGGCAGGTGGTAGCGCACTAACGACGGCCCTGAAATCAAGAGATCGTGTTGAGGCATTTTGAGGAGTCAAGATGGCGCCGCGCACGGTAGCTGCGGCTCATAGCTCTCCAGTTTGGCGCTTTATTTTTAGCTCTTTTTCTCTTCATCTTCTCGAGGCGAACCCCTTCTTTAGTCACCAAAACCTCAACGACATCGGATCTAACTTCTTTTTGACCATAACACATGAATATCAACAAACCCATAATATACCATCGGACATCGCAAGACCGCCGGGTTCTTTTACTTGTATTGCACCAAACGGAGTAGTACTCCCAATTTCATTGTAATCAAGTGATGCAATGACAATAAAAGGCATTCTAGGTAACTTTTCCGTATCACTTAACCTCCTGAGTCCTGATGTCCTCGTCTGTGTACTGGTCACAAAATGTTCCCATCTACTGTGTCTAACCCCTGACGTGTTAAAATCGATTGAATTGTCGTGGTCTTATGCTACTCTCTAGTGTTGTCCACTTGTCGAAACGAATTTTGCAGTTAGGGGTTAGGCAAATTTAAAAAAGAATATCATTTCAGAAGAGGTCTCAAGAGGTTAAGTAATCACTCGCTAAAGTCTACGTAAACGTCACAATGGTTAGGCAGAGAGAGGTCACTCACCCAGAGTCATGAGGGCTCCGAGCAGCAGCCACCCGGCCTGCGTCCTCTGCAGAGACAGACGGCTGTTCTGGGCCGCCGAGCGCAGCAGGTCCTCGGCGATGCTCACCACCAGCTGAAAAACACGACACGGGGTTCAAAACGGGCGTCCGATTGTGCCGACTCCTAGTCCTGCTCAGACCTTGCCCTTGGAGTGCGGGATCCCGAGGGGACACTGGTGGACTCCGCCCAGGAGAGCGGCCATGGCGAAGCTGTATCCGCTCACGGCCTCGGGCGAGTTCTTCAGGTTGTTGATGCACTCGCCGCACCTCTCCAGCAGCGGCGTCAGCTGGTGCGGAAGTGCCACGGCCAAGCAGCGCAGGCACCAGGCCGCCGCCAGACGCGCCGCCATGCTCGGGTGCAGCAGGACCGACGTCACCGTCTCCAGGAGACCTGCCGGGTAAAGGCACCGGGGTCACTCGGCGTCCCGCCCACTCACCGTCCGCTCGCTCGTACCGACGGACGGCTCCTGGATGAGCGGGGAGGCGGTGGCGCTGAGACTCTGGACCAGGCTGCCCAGCTCTTTCAGGGCGCACACCATCACGTGCTGACTGGCCACCACCGACTGGTTCTCGCTGCCGGGGTCGTTCACCACGGTCTCTGCGCGAGGACAGCGGCGTCCGTGAGCTGCGACCGGCTGGGGTGATGCCCGCCACTTACCCACGCCTCTCATCTGTTTGCCGATGGCCAGGCAGATCTCCTTGGCGGCGGCAATCTGGGCCTTCTCGCCGAGCAGACCGCCCACCGTGGCGCGCAGGGCGAAGGAGACGCAGCGGCGGGAGTAGACGGCCTCCACGTGCGTCTGCGTGGCCCGCGGGTGCGCCACCAGCTCCAGCAGGTGAGAGAGGAACACGGCAAAGTTCCTCTCCAGCCACTGGCCGCCCAGCGCCGTCACGAACACCACGTACGCCTGGCACGGGACGCAAAAAAAAAACAATATTGAAGAATTCTGCGCTGGGAAGTGAAGGTTTACAGTAAAAAGGGTCAGTATTAGGGTCAGAAACTATTAATAGGTAACACGGTGACATTAGAAGATTAGAGGCCAACAGGTTAAAGGTCTTAAAGGTTTCAAACGCAGCCTCCTCCATTTCTGGGTGACAAGGATTTCTGGTACCTCCAGACCACAAGGCCTGACAAACACACAATCTCCAGTATATATAATTCAAATGATCCAGACAGGAAAGTGTAGGAGAATAGGAATTCTGGAAAACTGTCTGTAGATGCGAGTGAGAGTGCAAGTGTGTGTCCTGATCTGTGATTGGCTAGCCACTGATCTAAGGGGTGTGTCCCACCTTTCAACACAAAGTTGCTAGGTTGGCTCTGGCTCCCTGTGACCCAGAAATGGTAAAACGGTAAAGATGGACACACAAGTGTTGACCTCCACATGGTCAAACAATCGTTTCCGTTACTTTGATACGGCGTTGAGGACTTTCGGTCTGTGTCGTTTGGTCACTTTTACATTTCGCCGAGTCTTTACGCACCTGAGTCACGCCCACCCGCACCTCGCGGCTGACCGACGCCCCCTTCAGCATCTCTCCTCCGCTCTTCAGGAAGCCAGAGCCGCCGCGCAGGAAGCCCGTGGACATCAGCTCCAGAACCTCGTCCAGGGTGGCGCGCTTGACGTTCTGCCGCATCACTGACGGACAGACTCGAGGTCATTCACTACTCTGAGTCCGGACTCCACCGTGGTCACCTGTGGCCTGCTTGGGCATCAGCGCCGTGGCCATGACGCTGCCCAGCAGGGTGGAGACGGACACCCGGACGCCGTAGGTGGAACCTTCCAGGGCCTTGAAACACAGCGTGGCCACGTTCTCCAGCTCGCTGGTCCAGATGAACACGGCCTCGTTCTGCAGCTCCAGGAAACACTGACGGGGACGGTGTCGGAGCGTTAGCGTTCAGGCCAGATCTGCTGCTAAATTACCGTATTTATGCGAATATAAGCACCCCATGGTTTTTCATGCACAAAAAATGTATATATTATTGTTTCATTTTTATTAATGAAAAACCATAAAAAAAAGGTTGTATTATTTTCCTAAATTTCCTCAGCAATTAACATTTAAAAATATTTTAAAATTTGCTTTGCCAGTTGAGATTCTTTCGAGCACAATAAGTGTGAAAAAAAACTTAAACGATCAATTTTTTTTACATGATTTAGTGTTGGTGAAACTACATGTTATTACTAAATATTTAGGCATTTCCATCGAAAACACTGGACGCTGACGGAGACGGAGCGCTAGCGTTCAGATCACAACAAAGTCTATCAGCTGCTAAATTACCGTATTTACACGATTTAAGCACCCCCTGATTTTTCAGACACAAAAAAAAATTATTATTATTTTAATTTTTTTATTATTTCAATTTGTTTTATTATTATGTCTAAAAATATTTTTATAAAAATTCAATATCAATTTTCATCAATAAAAAATACATGTTTTATTATTTTTCTAAACTAGAAAAATTCCCGCGAAAACCCATTTAATTTATTTAAGTGTAAAAATTAAACAATACTTTTTTTCCCCCCATGATTTACTGTTGGAGATATCGCATATGTTAATACTAAATATTTAGTTATTTCCATCAATCTTTCGAGTCGTAACAAAAGGGACACGTCTTTGCTAAACATTGCACTCATAACATTCTGTAAATAATACATTTAAATACGTCCTATGCTCCGCCATTTTCGCTATAACTGCGAAATGCGTTCGGACAATCGGACAGCACTAGAGGGCGCTCTAAGACCACGACAACACGGTGGATCAGTTTTAGCACGTCAGGCAGGGTTGGAAGAATCCGTGAAGGGTCCGTACACAGACGAGGACATCAGGACTCGGGAGGTTAAAGAAAGAAACGCGCACTGCTACAAAAAGACGACGAATTGTCCTTTATGTGCGATTGTTCCTGACTTGAAACGTGAAAAAACGAGTGCTTAAATGTACGTGCATATTTGAAATAGCCACCGCTAAAAAGTGGGGGGGGGTGCTTATATCCGCGTAAACGCAGTCGAACCTTTGAACCCTCTGACCTTTGCAGCGGCACAGCGCACGGCCATGGAGCGGTCGGTGAGCAGGGAGCGGGCGTTCTTGTAGATGTCTCGGTGACAGGAGGCCGCCGCCCCCCCGAGACCCCCGAGGACCTTCTGCAGACTCAGCAGGATCTCGGCTCGACCCTGCGCCTGGAACACAGACCGCGTGAGGTCACCAATCGCGGCGGCGGATGAGGGCGAGGGGGGCGGGGCACCTCTGCGCTCTTCAGCGCCTTCAGCAGGTTGGAGACGGTTTCCGGGAAGGAGCTGCCCAGCATGCGACCCATCCTCTCGTAGAACGCGCCCACACACGCCACCGCCGCCCTGCCAGACCACCAGAGCAAGAGTCGCCGTCAGCATCGCCATTTCAAAATAATTAGTCGTTATTTGACTTGCCGTTTTTTCGTTTTTTTCAGTCGTTATTTGACTTGCCGTTTTTTCAGTTTTTCCGTTATTTTTTGACTCGCCGTTTTTTCGGACTTGCCGTTTTTTCTGTTGTTCTATGTTGAAATCAATCACGTTTGAAGAATGAAGGTAAGTCCCAATAAGGTCCATGAAGATAAGTGAGCATGTGGAAATCGCCAAGAGTATTTAAAATGGGTGATAAGGTAGTAAAAACGTTATTTATAACCCGACAAAGTGGCACACGGTCAGTGGGAACAATTCACGGTTTATCACTTTTTCAGTTATGGGTTTTTCGTTATTCGAATGTCGTGTTGTCGTTTGTTGGAAGCTCTTTTGCAATAAAACGAGAAGAAGCGCCCGTTAACTCTTGACCATTCTTTCGGCAAAACATACAGCAGACCGCATATACGGCCAAGATTGCAAAACCTACTCAAGTGTAAAAACGCGACTTGGATTGGTTTCGAACTAAGAAAAGCGCTATATAAATAAACTTAAAACGACCAGTGGTGTAAAGTACGTGAGTAAATGGACTTGAGTATTTTTGGCTACTTTGTACTTGTACTGAGTATCAACAATATAGCAACTTTTCCGCTCTACTTGATTTTTCAGTTTGACGGAGACTGACTTTTGTCCTCAACGACGGACAATGGACATTTTTTCCTCTTTCAACTGAATGATTTATTTTATTTAGCACACAGATTAATAATGGACACTTTTCTTCTCTAAAGACTATAAGTTCCCCTCCCTAATTTGTATAGCGACTTTGCGTTGGTCTGGAACTAAGAAAAGCGCTATGTAAATAAACTTGAGCTTAAAGAGGCCAGTGGTGTAAAGTGCTTGAGTATTTTGTTCTTGAGTACTTTACTTGAGTACAATATTTTTCTTGAGTACAACCCCCCCTAATTCGCATAGACGTCGGCCTCGAACTAAGAAACGCGCTATATAAATAAACTCGAGCTTTAAAAGGCCAGTGGTGTAAAGTACTTGAGTATTTTGTTCTTGAGTGCTCAAGTATTTTATTCGAGTACAACCCCCCTCCCAATTCGCATACAGACATTGGTCTCGAACTGAAAAGCGCTTTATAAATAAACTTGAGCTAAAAAAAAAGCCAGTGGCGTAAAGTACTTGCGTATTTTGTTCTTGAGTACTTTACTTGAGAACAACATTTTACTTGAGTACACCCCCCACACACACACACACACCAAAAAAAAAAAATTTGGCATACAGACGTCGGCCTCGAACTCAGAAAAGCGCTACACGAACCAACTGTAAGGTAAGAGGCGTGTAGGGTTTGTGGCGGGGCGGGGCGCTCACAGTTTGGTGGGCAGGAAGGCGGCGGCGTCGTCTTTGCTGCGGATGAGGTCGTTGCACTTGTCGAGCGTGTGGAAGACGGTGAAGGTGTCTCCCAGGCTGTAGAGCAGCGCCAGGCTCTTGGCCAGCAGCTTGCGTGTGGGGGGGCCGGGCGAGGTGTGGATCAGAGCCCTCAGCTGCTCCACCAGCTTCTTCTGCTTCTCCTTCACGTCCAGCTGACACACACACACACACACACACACACACGCACACACGCACGCATGACGGTATTTGCGCAAATACATGATTTTTCAGGTTCAAGAAACTATATCATTTTTTATTTCTTTATCATTTATATTATAATATATATATACAATTACATTAATATTATATTATGTATTATTATTATTATTATTATTATTATTATTATTATTATTATTATTATAACGTATGGTATTTGCGCAAATATAAGCACCCCCTCGATTTTTCAGGTTCAAGAAATAATATTATTTTTTATTTCTTTATCATTTATATTATAATATAAATAGAATTATATTAACAGTATATTATGTATTATGCATTATTATTATTATAACGTATGGTATTTGCGCAAATATAAGCACCCCCTCGATTTTCCAGGTCCAAAAAATAATATCATTTTTTATTTCTTTATAATTTATATTATAATATATATATATATATATATATATATATATATATATATATATATATATATATATATATATATAATTATATTAATATTATATTATGTATTATTATTATTATAACATATGGCATTTGCGCAAATATAAGCACCCCCCTGATTTTTCAAGCCCCAAAAATAATATATTTTATTTATTTATTTATAGAATTTATTTTACAATATATACAGAATTATATTAATAATGAATCTTCCGCTAATAACGTGGTCTTCTGCTTCTCCTTCACGTCCACCTGACCCACAAAACCAGACACTACAAAGTCTATCGGTATTTGCAAGAATATAAGCACCCCCCCCCTGATTTTTCAAAAAAAAAAAAATTATATTTAAAATATTAATATTTAAAAATATTTATTCGCAGAGATAAGCACCCTGCGAATATAAGCACCGCCCAAAATTTTTTTTCTTGTTTCATTTATTTTCAATTTTTTTGTATTTGTTTTAACTTTTTTTTATTACTTCTAAAACAAGTGTAAATTTCTTATTAATACCAAATTTGTATTATTTTTCTAAATTACGTTAGTTTTCTCTTTAAAATGCAATTTTTTTTCTCCATTTAGCAAACCTAACTTGAGACTCAATGTCGTTTTGCTTAAAAAAAAATAACACATTTATCTAAACTGATCTATTCTAAAAATATAAACTAAAAGTAATCTATTCTAGCAATCGGAACTACAGTTCCCATAATCCTTCGCTGCTCACTGCTTCCCATGAGTTTTTGCACGCCAGACCAGAACTAAATGTAACAACAGTATTGTTCTTCCCTATTCTTTGCTAGTCATTATTTATATTTCTGTATTTTTCCAACTTTTAAAGCTCAAAAACTAGTTTCAACGTATAAAATAATCCTTCACTACAATCCTTCACACGGCGTCGGATCAACAGGAACAGCTGGAAACGCCTCCTTGCTCGGACTGGAGTGCAAAGGCTCTTGGGATTGGCTATGAATTCTGGGAGTTGGAGTTCGGATCACTAGAATCGACTTTTTGTCACTTTTTAACTCATTACTCAAGTAAAACGACACCAGTGTTAAAAGTCACAACACATTTTTATACCTCGTATTTTTTTTGGAAATTTTGTTTTGAAACTTGACTGGCTATGAATTCTGGGAGTTGGAGTTCGGATCACTAGAATCGACTTTTTTTTATATATTACCCAAGTAAAACGATGTAAAAAAAAAAAAACGATTTTTACAGCCTTACTTTCAAACCTCGTATTTTCTTTTTGGAATAATATCGGTGTGAATAGGGTGTTTGTGATTGGACGCGCGTGTGTGTGTGTGTCGGCACCTTGTTGGCGGCGATCAGGACTTTGTCGAGGAAGCGGAGCCACTCAAAGATGAAGACGGCGCGTTTGGCCTCGGTGACGTGAGCGAGAGCTTCCTCGTTCAGCAGCAAACTGTGCGCCAGCTCCATGTCTGCGGCTACACACACACACACACACGCACACACACACCATTGTGAGTAGGCCTGCAGCTGACCATCATTTCCTAATCGATTAATCTATCAATTATAATTATTTGCTTGTTTTTTCCCCTTGAATAAAGTTTTTTTGTATTCATGTTTTTAAGTTTTGTTATGTATGTATTCCGTTTATTCTGTTCTTATTTAATCTGTTGATTTTTTATTGTTATTATAATTTTCTCGAATCATCGACACATTTTTTTTTATTAATCTATCAATTTTTTTTATTATTATTATTTTTTTTTGATTTCAGTTGAGGACAAAATGATTAGCCCCCCTAAAATAATCCTTGTTTGAGTATTTCAAAAGTGTTTTAAAACAAAGCTAACAATTTTGTCCTCAACTGTACATATATACTTGTTTATTTATATTTTTTGATTTATATTAAACTTTTCGATCAATCTATCGATTATGATTTATTTTCTCAGTTAATATATTGGTTTTTTATTTTTATTGTTATAATTTTTTCCCAATCAATCGACACATTTTTCGATTCTTTTATCAATTATTTTTTATTGTTATCATTTATTTTCTCAATTACTCTATTGGTTTTTTTTTTGGTTGTTATAACTTTTTCTGACTAATCGACTCATTTTTGCAGTTAATCTATCGATTTTTTTATTATAATTTATTTATTTTCTCGATTAATCTATTGATTTTTTTATTGTCATAATTTTTTCCTATTGATCGACTCATTTTTTTGATTAATCTGACAATTTTTTTTGCCCAAACAATTAATAATTAATCTATCAATTATAATTACTTGCTTATTTTTTCCCTCAATTAATCAACACGTTTTTTGATGAATCTATTGATTTTGTTGTTGTTGTTGTTGTTGTTGTTTATTTAGTCTATTCTTATTTAATCTATTGATTTTTTTTCTTATTATAATTTTTTCAATTAATCGACACATTTTTTGATCAATCTATTGATTTTTTTTTTAGCAGATCACACACAAAAAACATACAAAATGATTAGCCCCCCTAAAATAATCATTGTTTGAGTATTTCAAAAGTGTTTTCAAACAAAGCTAACAATTTTGTCCTCAACTGTTCCTGTCCCCAAGGAACCTCAACCCGCCTGCCTGAACGACTACCGCCCTGTAGCCCTCACCTCCATTGTGATGAAGTGCTTTGAGAGGCTGGTCAGAGACTTCATCACTGCATCATTACCGGTCACGCTGGATCCACTACAGTTTGCATACCGTGAGAACCGGTCAACGGAGGACGCCATCTCACATCTCCTCCATACAACCACAAGCCACCTGGACTGCAGGACAGGGAACTATGTGAAAATGCTGTTTGTGGACTACAGTTCAGCATTTAACACCATAGTTCCCTCCA
>MU204299.1:123000-147813 GCA_017309775.1 Paedocypris sp. Pulau Singkep | reverse complement strand
GTGTGTGTGTGTGTGTGTGTGTGTGTGAGTGTGTGTGTGTGTGTGAGAGAGAGAGAGTGTGTGTGTGTGTGTGTGTGAGAGAGAGAGAGAGTGTGTGTGTGTGTGTGTGTGTGTGTGTGTTAGAGCTGCACGATTCTGGATAAAACGAGAATCACAGTTTTCTTGCTTAAAATCGAGATCACGACTCTTTCTGTGGCAGACAAAACCAGAATGCAAAAAATCTACATGGAAAAAAAAAATGAGGAAACAAAACTTAAATCAAATAAAATGATCTGCCAATCGGGTTAAAAATGTACTTGGTTAACAGCCTAAAACAAGACAAATAATCTTGTTACAGAGTAGATTTGTTCCTGCCTTTCAGTTCTTGTTCTAATTGGCTTTAATATAAAAGTAGCTTCTTAAATTAAGAAACATCATGTTATTAAAATGTCACTTTACAGTTCTTGTTTCAGACATTTCTGTGTAAAACATAATTTCTATTTAAAAAAAAAATGCTTATTTCAAGAAAATAGGACTAATTTTGACGATATTTACACTAAATTAAGACAAAGTAATCGTTCGCACTTAATTCTGAGCTAGTTAGTTAATAAAAGTAACAACATTTATTGTCTATTACAAGACAAATGTTAAGATTTTTTGGCTTTATTTTCGTTTCCTTTTTACATGTTCTTCACTTGCTATCTTCATAGCTTTTTAGTAGAAAGCTTTATTTTTTTTCCTTTCAGATTTTTCCTTAACTTTCTGAAAAAATGTAAAAATTGCAAGCGAAAAACGAAGACGTCAAGTTGTTTAAGCTAACGTTTGATGTTTTTGCCATTAATATAAACGAACTGAAGTCGTGACTTTTATCTTCATTTGTTCGTTTTAAGAACGTCCTCCACCTTCAGTCAAAAGTCTACTGATGGCATTATTGGAGCGTGACGACACCTCAGTGCCATCTAGTGGTGGGGAGCTCATTGTTCCGCGGACTTCGCGGCCTCGCGGGAAAAAATATTGTCGCGGCCCTCTAGGTGGCGCTCGCGGCTTGAGAATCACTGCCTGAGAGACACTCTGGAGCGACCTTTAACCTCCGGATTCTAAAGAAAGAAACGTTGACCACTAGAGATCGCAACAACAACAACAGAAATGCCCGAAGGTCGGAACAAGCGCACATTACTCGCGACACTTCAAGCGTAAACACACCGAGTGTAGTGTCGCGCGGCGTAGTGTGAACGTAATGTTGCAAAGAAAACAGGAAAATCGTCGCTAAACTTAAAAACCGACATTTCAAAGGAACAGTTTGGGACACGATGATCATCTCGGCCTCAAGGCGCTTTGGAAACGCTGCTCAAAACACTGATAGTGACACTGTTACCTGTTACTGTACTGTTCTCTGTACTCATTATGACACATTATAATTACGTTATTTTGTAGGCGGGGCTAATAATTGTGTCCTCGCCTGGAGATGTTTGCTGTGTGTCGTCTTCTGGTTTTAAACCGCAGTAAACGCACACACACACACACACTTTACAGGTAGTGTGTGTGTGTGTGTGTGTGTGTATGTTTCTGAGCTGTGAGTGTCTTATTTAAACATGGCGTGAGGAGGTTATTATATCTCGATGTAGTACGTCGTTAATCTCGCGCGCGCGTGTGTGTGTGTGTGTGTGTGTGCGCAGGGTGGCGCGTGTGAGGTGCGTAAGGTGGCGGTGCCCGCTCACAGATACACGCCTCTGAAGGAGAGCTGGATGAAGATCTTCAGCCCCATCGTGGAGAACCTGCAGCTGCAAGTGCGATTCAACCTGAAGAGCCGCAACGTCGAGATCAAAGTGAGTCGCGGGTGTGTGTGTGTGTGTGTGTTAAATTAAATCAACCGTTACATTCTCCTTAACTAGTTAATCGCACTCCCTCAACCAAATTAATCGCGATTGAATCACAAATAATCATTTATTATTAACAATTTGTTAGTATTAACAATTATTAATAACATGAACGAGTGTAGAATCTTGAAATGTTGAATATTGAAGAGTAAAATGTAGATTAGTGTAAACTCAACACAAAACAAACGCTTGTTTAAATACTGTAATACGCCGATTTGACTAAAGAAAACACCGGGTGAGCCGCTCATAATAAATAATAAAGAAACAAGTCATTTGTTTTGAGGAAAAGAGGCAACGGATGTGTGTTTGTATGTCTGTGCGGCAAAAGTATGGCACTGATACTGAGTCTGATCACACATTATTAACTAGATCAGGGGTGTCCAAACTTTTAGAGTCGCGGGCCACATTGGGCTCTAACATCTGACGAAGGGCGAAACAAAACACACATTTTTGTATATAATTTAGTATTTAACATTAAAAAAAAAACAAATGTAATTCTAAAATGCAAATAAAGTGATTTAGCATTTTAACTGCTTTTTGAAATGTGTTCATAAATAAAGTTCAATAAAAATCTTCATAATGGAGCATTGAAAAACTAAATGTGGTTTTGATTTCTCTCGGGTGGGCGTGGTGAAAGTGGAGTTGAACGAGACCTTCCGCGCGGAAACACTGCTGCGTGTTGCGGCGGAGCAAGCGGATTGGTCGGATTTGTGGTAAATTTGCGGCGATTGGACGAAATTGCAAGGTCGCAGGTAGATCTCGGGGGTTTCGCGGAATTGGCGTGAATTGGCGCAATCGCGTTGTTCTCAATCGCACGAGTTAACGCGTTAACTTTGACAGCCCTAATAACTATATATATATGTGTATCTTTGGGGGCGGAGTCTTTTAGCGAGGGTGTTGTTCTCCGCAGACGTGCAGGGACACGCAGGACATCGGCGCCCTCACCCGAGCTGCAGACTTCGTCAAGGCCTTCATCATGGGCTTCCAGGTGGAGGTGAGTGGGCGGAGTCACGGCCACGCCCCCGTCACGCTGACGCGTGTGTGTGTGGCAGGACGCGCTGGCGCTGATCCGGCTGGACGAACTCTTCCTGGAAACCTTCGACGTCACGGACGGTGAGAACGTTGGAGACCTCGACAGGAAGCTCTTCCTCGCCACTTCCTGTCTGTCTCGCCTCCTTTTACGTCTCCATCTCCAGTCGTTTTGAAATCTGAACGTATCACAATAACTGAGACGCTTTAAAGGCTGAATAGAGAGGAATCTGTCCATTCCGGAGGAAAAACTCTCCTTTTTCTGCCTCACCCGTTCCAACTTTCACCTCTCTATCGTCTCTCTCTCTCTCTCTCTCTCTCTCTCTCTCTCTCTCTTTCTTTCTCTGTCGACAATATCTCTCTCGTCTTTTTATCTGTCTATCTATCTATCCGTCAATCTGTCTGCCTGTCTGTCCTTCCGTCCGTCTACTCTGTCTACCTGTATATTTATCTATCTATCTATCTATCTATCTATCTATCTATCTATCTATCTATCAGTCTGTCTATTTATTAGTCCGTCTGTCTGTCTATCAGTCTGTCTATTTGTCTGTCTTATCAGTCTACCTATCCATCTATCTATCTGTTTTTTCAACTGTATCTATCTATCTACCTATCTGTCTTTTATTTTGTCTGTCTATCTATCTATCTATCTATCTCCATGTCTATCTCTATTTATTTATTTATCTATCTATCTATCTATCTCCATGTCTATCTCTATTTATCTATCTATCTATCTATCTCCCTGTCTATCTCTCTATATCTCTATATTTATCTATCTATCTATCTATCTGTTTTTTCATTTGTCTGTCGTTCCGTCTATCTATCTATCTATCTATCTATCCGTCTTTCTATCTCCCTGTCTATCTCTCTATATCTCTATCTATCTATCTATCTATCTATTCGTCTTTCTATCTCCCTGTCTATCTCTCTATATCTATCTATCTATCTATCTGTTTTTTCATTTGTCTGTCAATCCATCTGTCTATCTATCTATCCGTCTTTCTATCTCACTGTCTATCTCTCTATCTCTCTATATCTATCTGTCTGTCTGCTGTTGTGCAGTCGCAGACTTTACCGCCTGAGATCGCTCGACTCGCGTCCGATTGGCCGACAAGAATATTAAGGTGGCGGTTCCTTTCAAGGCGGAGCGCTAGATTGTAAACCACAGCGGTGTGTGTGTGTGTGTGTGTGTGTGTGTGTAGTCAAGCCTCTGAAGGGCGACCATCTGTCTCGAGCGGTGGGCAGGATCGCCGGGAAAGGAGGAAAAACCAAGTTCACCATCGAGAACGTCACCAAGACCAGGATCGTCCTGGCCGACACGTGAGAGACCGCTCGCCAATGAGTAGCTGAGTAAAAGTACTGCACTACAAGTCACCAAGACGGTGTCGCCAAGCGTCCGATAGGAATCGCAATGAAAGTTCGGTGTCACGCTATGTTTATTGATTTTTTTTTTAATAGATTTTCAAAAAAAAAAATATTTCAAAATTATTTCCCCAACTTTGACTTTTAGATGTAATTTGATGCTGGAACACCAGGTGGCGCCAATTTACTGCTTAATTAGGCTTCCAGAGCGGTTTGTATTGTCCAATGTCCAAAAATTTGGGATCAATACCATTTTTTCCCAGATATCAAAATTCGTATCTACCGGGGGCGGGGCAATATTTTTACCCGAAAATTTTTTTTTTCCCATAGAAAGTTGTGTCTGGTGGTATTCTTGAATATGCCCGGAAACATGTCAATGTTTTGATTTTTGTTTTCATTCTATTAATTTGTATTGCATTATTTTAAAACATTTTTTTTTTTTTTTTTTCATTTTTCTTAGTTTGATGCCAAATATTACGTTCGTTTGAAAAAAAAAACAGTTTTAAGCGCTCTTTCTGGTACCGTGCATTAAAGGGTAGTTGACTGACTTTTAGAAGAAATTTAGACGAAATTCTCTCTTTTTTTTGAGGATTTGTTACCTAATATAGAGATGAAATTTGACACCTCAATGTCGAAATGTTGAAAAATGGCCGGACAAAATGGATAAAAGCGAGTGAGCGGTCATAAACGGCGTCCAGCATCCTGCAGATGGCGTCATCACCTCGCCGAGAAATTAACCGCGGTAGAAAAAGACGCCGACTTGACAGTTTGAAAAGAAATGGAGTATTTAGCTTGTAGCGAATTTAGGCTCAAAAAACACCAAAGAAACACTTTTTTTTGTTTTTATTAGGTTTATTTCCTAATATAGAGATGAAATGTAACACCTCAATGTTACAAAATAGATAAAAAAGAGTCAGTCAGTAAAGAGACAGATACACAGTACAAAGTAGCCAAAATACTTAAGTAGCAAACGTACTCAAGTACTTTACTTTTGGCTCTATATTTTTAATACTCGGCACAAGTACAAAGTAACCTCAATGTTACAAAATCTGATTTAAAAAAACGAATAAAAGTCAGTCAGTAAAGAGACAGATACTCAATCACAGATGTAGTCAAGTAGAGAGTAAAAGCTGCTTACATTTTTAACACTCGGCACAAGTACAAAGTAAACTCAATGTTACAAAATAGAAAAAAAAAACAAAAAAACTAATAAAAAGTCCGTCAGAAAAGAGACAGATACATTTTTAATACTCTGGCACAAGTACAATGTTGCCAAAAATTCTCAAGTAGCAAACGTACTCAAGTATTTTACACTGCTCACTCAAGTGGCGTCGCTCTTGTTTCCCAACAGGAAGGTTCATATTTTAGGATCCTTTCAGAACATCAGGATGGCGCGGACGGCGATTTGCAACCTGATTCTGGGTAAGGAGTGTGTGTGTGTGTGTGTGTGTGTGTGTGTGGAGGGTAACGGGGTGTGTTGCTCTAACAGGAAGTCCTCCGTCGAAGGTCTACGGGAACATCCGCGCGGTGGCGAGTCGAGCCGCTGAGAGGTTCTAGCGCCGCCGCCGCCGTCTGGACATCGCTTTAGGAGTCACGCGCGCGACGTTTAAATACGCGGCGAACAAGCGGATGAAATGACGAATAAAGCTCCCTTTATCGCTGTCAACGTCACGTGTTTTATTCGCAAGCGCTAAATTACTGTGGCAGGCGGTGACGAGCATTCACAATTGAAACGCAGTTTAAATAACGACGAGAAGACGTGTCAAATACACGCACGCTCGCCAAAATGGCACCTGGCACGTTTGTTCACTTCAATTAATCTTTGTTCATCTTAAATAGACGAAACCAAATGTGTAATTCGGTCATAAAGTGGTGACTCGCTCTCCCCAGCAGGGGGCGCCGTGTCCTGTCGTCTAGCTGTCTCTCGGGCTGTTTGCTTACGAGTCGTTTTTTCATTGAATGACAGTCACGTTTGTCACGTTTCGAAGCTCAAGACGTCAAAAGAGACGTGAAAAAAATCTCGGACTTTTTTTTTTTTATTTTTTATATAAAGTGTGTGGATTTCTTCACGTTCTGAAATACGAAAGGCATTTGCTGCAAAACGGACAAAATTGGTCTGGTGTCGGTTTCGTAGAGATCAGAGATTTTTTTTTTTCATGTCTTTTTGTCTTTCATTTTATCAACATTTTAATTTCTCCTGGAAGAGATTCACTGCTCTGGGTATAAAATATGAACAAATATGAAAATACGTACAAAATACCGTATTTACGCGAATACAAGCACCTTTTGTTTCCAGTTTTGGAAGCTCAAACACCTTGTGGCTGCTTATATTCGCATATTTCAAATAAGCACGTAAATATAAGCAACGTTTTCTCCACATTTCAAGTCAGGAACTGACTTTTCAATCACAAATAAAAAAAGTCGTTTTTTTTTTTTTTATTTCAACATTTCAATTCATTTCAATCACAAATAAATGGGATTACGTCGCCGTCTACGTTGTGTCCTCTTTTAAATAGGTTTTCTATTCATTGTTTTTTTTACCCTTTCTTCAAATAATAGTTCCCGAGGTAGATTTTCACGCCTATTTGCTTTTATTGGCTAAATGACAGAAATAAATAACTAAACGTTTGCCTCGAGTGTGGGTTGGAGAACAAGTTCTTCAAAATAACAATTAAACAAACAAAGTTATTAATAATAATAGTAATATTTATGTACTCGTAATTTTGGTGTGATTGTTTATCTATACCCCACTATTCCTCTTCTGTACTCTTCTTTCCTATGCTGTTTATTTCATGGGAACCGCTGAGGATTCTGGGAGTTGGAGTTCTGGTCACAACAATAGATGTTTTTTCATCCGTTATTCAAGTGATACGAGTCACAAGTGAGATTTCTTAAAAGACGAAAAAGAAGTCAAGGTAAGTTTTTAGCCAGAAATGTTGTTTTTAGTTTTTGCGTGAATATAAGCGCCCGTTTTTTATTTTCCAAATCTATTTTCTCAAAAACTTGCGAGGCTCTTATAATCGCCGCTTTCAAATTTGCACGTGAATATAAGCGCTAATTTTTCCACATTTCAAGTGAGGGGCGCTCACGAATAAATAGAAATACTTTTTACTTTTAGTTTTTATTATCTCAATAGCAGAAATTAAGACACATTAGGCTAAATAACGTGTTAGTACAAAAAATAATCACGTATTGTTGGATCAGACGGAGAATCCAGGAAAATTAGTGCCAATGGCTGGGAAAAAAGAGTCCAGAAACGTTTGAAAACGGTGGATAACAAAGAACACAGGCGAAGAGTCGATAGCAAGGAACAAACACAATTAAAAAAATAATAAAATTCCAGTTTGCTGTGCAGGGGACAGTAATTCTTCACTGGACTGGAGTGCAAAGGCTCTTGGGATCGACTGAGAATTCTGGGAGTTGGATCACTAGAGTCGACTTGTTTTTATCCTATTATTCAATTTAAAACGATATCGAAATGATGGTTGATGAAAATTACGTAGGTTTGTTTGATGGAGAAAAAAAATAGTATTTTAAGAGCAAAATAACGTAATTAATCCGGAATGGAATTTTTATTTTGTGCCTGGACAATTAGAGGTGGTGCTTATATTCGCGTAATTACGATATATCATTTTTAGTTTTTTGCCTGAAAAATCAGAGGGGGGGCACTTATATTTGCATAAATACGATATTTAATTTTTATTTTTTGACTGAAAAACCAGCGGTGGGTGCCTACATTTGCATAAATATGATATTTAATTTTTCATTACATTTTAATTTTTTTCCATAAAAATCAGCGGGGTGCTTATATTCGTGTAAATACGATATTTTTCATAAAACGTTTTGTTTTTTGCCTGAAAAACCAGGGGTGGGTGCTTAAATTTGCATAAAACATAATAAATATTATGTTTAATTTTTCATAAAAAAATTTTTTTTGCCAGAAAAATCAGCGGGGTGCTTATATTCGTGTAAATACGATAATTAATTTTTATTTTTTGCCTGAAAATTAAGGGAGGGGCATTTATATTTGCATAAATACGATATTTCATTTTTCATTAAATTAAAATTTTTATGACTGAAAAACCAGCTGTGGGTGCTTATATTTGCGTAAATACAATATACATTTTTTCATATTCATGTTTAGTTTTTGCCTGAAAAAAAGGGGGGGCACTTATTTTTGCGTAATTACGGTAGGGTTAGAACTAATTCTTCCCCGTCCACGACTCTCGTTTCCCAGCATGCCTTGTGTTTGTTAGGCGTCTCACTTTCTTGAGCCGTTGTTCGTCAGCAGAATGTTCCACGCGTCATTCCTTGTCGTTTCCCGCGGAGCCGACACGCGGCGTTTCTCTCTGGACGCGGATCCTCGTATTCGCTTCTAATCTGCTTTTGTCACGAAGGCTTTTCTGATTTCCACCACTGCTGCGAAATGGCTTTTGTCATGACAACCAATTAAGCACAGCGAGGAGAAGCAGCGATGAAGAGGCCGCAGCGCAAGATTGAATTTTTCCGCTCACTTGAGGAGTAATTAGAGGAAAAGAATCCAGCGGGAAAAAAGCTCCAGATGCCAGTTAGCGCCACACAAAGAGCCGCTTCGTCCCGTAATCACGACCTGGACGAGTTCCCGACTCGACACTCACACGTCTCCAGCGCCTACAGCAGCACTGCAGCTCCGACAACTGCTCCAGGGCCTGTTTAACAATAGTTGTGTAAAAATACTCTCTCTCTCTTGCTCTCTCTCTGTCTGGAAAAAAACAGATTAAAAGCAAACAAATGATGTTTTGCTTGAAGAATAAGAGCCTCAGACTGTTTCCTGTGTTATTGCTTTAAGAATTTATTTATTTATATATGTATTGTTTTATATTATTGTCTGTAAAGAAACCTTTATTAGTAATCAGTAATTTTTCCTAAATAGAGTATACCGTACAGTCTTATATATAATAATTCCCTGAAGTTCCGGGGCCGTCAGCCTCAGTAAGGAGGCCCAGACTTCCCTTGCCCCAGCCACGTCCTGCAGCTCCTCCGGAAGAATTCTGAGGCGTTCCCTGGCCAGCCGTCTGACCCTGGGTCGTCTTCTGGTGGGACAAGGCCGGAACACCTCAGACCAGATGTGATGCCCGAACCACCCCATCTGGTCCCTCTGGACCCGGAGGAGCAGCGGCTCTACTCCGAGCTCCTCCCCCTATCTCTGAGTGACAGCCCAGCCACCCTGCGGAGGAAGCTCATTTCCGCCGCTTGTGTACGGAATCCCGTTCTTTCGGTCACCACCTGCAAGTGGTGGCCATAGGTGAGGGTAGGAACGTAGGGCGGAGACCAACTCTCACCGGAAAGGGAAATGACTTGCTACCGGCAATACCCCCTCAATCCGAGACTCGACAATCAGACGAACTCTCCTCTCCAGTAGCCCTGAGTAGACTTTCCCAGAGGGAGGCTGAGGAGTGTGATCCCCCTGTAGGTGGAACACACCCTACGGAACCTCTTGTCGTGGAGAGCAACCACCACCCCAGTCTGCCACTCCAGAGGCACTGTCCCCGATGACCACGCGATGGTGTAAGGGCGTGTCAACCAGGACACCATCCAGAGCCTTGAGGAGATCTGGGCGGATCTCATCTACCCCCGGAGCCTTTGCTTAGCTTTTTGACTACCTCGGTGACCTCAATCTCAGAGATAGAAGTCGTTCTCCATGGTCCTGCAAAATCTGGCCTTCGCCTCAGCGAACACCGAAGACGTGTTTCGCTTCGCCCACCGATACCTGTCAGCTGCCAAAGAGGCCCGGTGAGACTCCTCCTTCAGCTTGACGGCATCCCTCACCACTGGTGTCCACCCCGACAGGCACCGATGACCTTGCGACCACAGCTCCGACAATGGAATCCCCGGTGACCCTCGTCCGGGCAAGGGAAACTTGGTCTTGAAACAAAGTTGTTCGAATCTCTCTTTCACTCTGTCTCTCTCTCTCCATCTGTCTGTCTCTCTCTCACTCTGTCTCTCTCTCTCTCTCTCTCTCTCTCTGTCGTTCTCTCTCTATGTCTCTATCTCTCTCTTTTCCTGTCTCTCTCTCACTCACTCTCTCTCTCCCATTCTTCTCTTTGTTTCTCTTTCTGTCTTTCTGTGTTCATTTCTCTCTCTCTCTGTGAATCTCTCTTTCTCTGCCTCTCTCTCTGTCTCTCTCTATCTCTCTCTCTCTCTAAAACACACACACACACACACACACACACAATCACCATAAACTGTACAATAACAGACCTCCTCCAAATTCAGTTCTTTTCTTCCTAACCCACTCTGTCTTTTCAATAGCAGAGTCACTTTGTCAGGGTAATTCTTGTGTTATAACAGTGCTAGTCGTCTCGTCTCTCGCCCGAGTAAACACGTGCTCCATGTTTCCTCCGCTCAGCTTGTGTTTGTTTTCTAGAGAGGATGGAGAGTTTATGGATGCGGCGGGTTTGTTGAGCTTAATGGCTTCTTCATTGATTGGCTGGTGAGTGTAACGTCTGGAGGAGAGAAAGAGAGAGAGAGAGAGCTCGGCTCTTTAAATAAGGCACTTCTCGCGGCGCTTTACAGCTCGTTCCTTGTTTAACGGCTGGTTTGCGTTGAAGCGCCGTGTGTGATTTAGAAGGCCAGATGTGTCGCGAGACGATTCGCTTACGGTGGGAAGGTTAGAAAGGCAATCGATGCTTTTCAAACAGAGGAGTGTATAAATTTGACTACTAATATTGGCGCCAGGGGGCGTCGCTCGCAGTTTTGGGGCCCAATGAAAACATTTTGTGACGGACGCCGCATCCAGTCTTAAAACGCTGGCCATGTTTAAGTGTTTCGGCGGCTTTGCCATAATGCCTTATCAGAAAAAATGGTGACATTTTGAAATAATCTAGACACAACAAAAATGAAAAAATACAAAAATTAAACATTTTATTTATTTTTCGGAGAAATTTCGGAGAGGCCGAGGCATAAGTGTGTTTGACGTCTCACTGAACGATCTGAGGAATCCGAGCCAAACCTGCGGAGGCGGATCGATACGCCGTTCCACCCGAAAGGTCAACAAAAGGTCAGCGGCGGCGTTGCCGCTCCACTGGGACGGAAATCATTGTTCATCTCAGATCGGAGCAAAAAAAAATTCGGATTTTTGTCTTTTTGAATGCGTAACTAGCTCAACAAACGTACACGGCAACAGAACAGTCGAAAACGCGTTCAGAAAAGCCAAACGTCCTTTTCCTCCGTCAGCGGTGCGAAACGTGGCTCTTCTTAATTACCGTCTAACCGCCGCGACTCTTTACATCTTCACCTCGCTTTCCCGCTCAAGGCCGCGGCTCCATCGATGTTCACATCAGACACGCAGTCACCGCGGGAAAGGTCAGGTGATGTGAAAGGAGGAATAAAGAGCATCGTTCCTCTTTCATCATCACGCTTCACACCGCCAGACAAAAGAACACGGCCGTGTAGAAAACGGCTGGAAAATGCCTTTAACGCGCTTGTTCTTTCTCTCTCTCTCTCTCTTTATTTCCAGTCAGAGATGCGAAGAGCAGCTGAAAGACACTCTTTTGTAAAAGTACGGACGCCCCGCTGTAAAAATGACTCCGTTACGAGTTACGCGTCAGAAATCACTAGAAGACTTGAGTAGAGGTCGTAAAGTGTTACAGTTTTGAAGAACATATGCATTTAACTTGCACTATTTCAGCCTCAAAAACACCAAGAAATGTGAATATTTATTTATTATGAATGTTTATTTCCTAATGTAGAGATGCAAGTTAACGCCTCGATGTTTTAAAATGGCCGGGAAAACTGATAAAAACAAGAGCTCGGTGTAACACAAATGTGCAAAAAAGACCGAAAACATAAAAAAAGCAGTAAAATAAATCCATTTAAAATAAATCCACATTAATTATCAAGCCGCTAATTGAGTTGATTGAGCTGATAAAAAGCATTACCATTAGCATCCCACAGATGGCGATATCACCTCGTCTGTCCGAGAAATTTACCACGGTAGAAAAAAATTGCCGACTTGTCGCGCACAATCACAATGTAACGATTAACGGTGTCTGTTCAAATGTAGTGGAGTGAAGATACAGATACTCAATCACTAGTGTAGTCGAGTAGAGAGTAAAAGCTACTTATATTTTTTGATACTCAGTACAAAGTAGCCAAAAATACTCAAGTAAAGTATTTTTGGTTGGAGTACTTTATGCCACAGCTTTCTTTAGGTTTTGCAATTCAAGCAATGCAAACGCAAAGCATTTACACCGAGTGATAAAACGTTTAACAAATCGTCGGAACACATTTAAATTATTCATAGTGACACGTCGCCATCTGCAGCAGAGTTTAGTGCGCAGCATTAGCGTTTCTTATCACATGTGATTGTGGAAAGTAAAAAATCGAATAAAAAAAAAACCGAAAGCGTTATTATTGTGCCATCGTCACTTTAGCCAAGCTTTAAAATCATCACCACACAACAAACTTTACATTTTATTTGCAGTATTAAATACACCATGTCAACATTGACAGTATTGCACGCTTAAATAAAACATAGAATACATGTTATAAATGTCAATTCACACTAGATAGCTTAAAATACTGCGTCAAAACACAAACTGAAACTAAAATGCAATCATATCAAACAATTGGGAAAATATTTAAAAGCCCATTTAATGTTTTTAACATATAAATGTGTGTATTATGCTAACGCCCTTTAAAAATATTTACATATAAAGTGTATTCTGTTTCTACTGTTCGGCTGAATATTTTTAAACGTGGTAATAAAGTTATTGTTCGTATATTTCAATCTTTCTGTCTTCTTACGGCTTTATATGAAACTGCTACTAATATCTCCATGAATATGTTAAAAATGTGTTTAAAAATGTGCCATATTTGGATATAAGTATTTTGAAAATTTCCCGTGAATAATTTAAATATTCACGGATTCATTTCTTCTCCGTATGGAACACTTTATTTATACTCCTTTATTTGTGACATGGATACACAGAATGCTGTTGCACACCTTTATATTTCGCTCGTTATTCCTTTTTTTTGTTTTCATTTTTCTAAATTGTGCACCTGACACCTTTACTGATTCCAATCAACGTATTCCGCCACTGACTCATTGTATCACAGGGTTACAATGATAGACAGATAGACAGACAGATAGATAGACAGACAGATAGACAGACAGACAGACAGACAGACAGACAGACAGACAGACAGATAGATAGATAGATAGACAGACAGAGACAGACAGATAGATAGACAGATAGATAGACAGATAGATAGATAGATAGATAGATAGATAGATAGATAGATAGATAGACAGAGACAGACAGATAGATAGATAGATAGATAGATAGATAGACAGACAGACAGACAGATAGATAGATAGATAGATAGATAGATAGATAGATAGATAGATAGATAGATAGATAGATAGATAGATAGATAGATAGATAGATAGATAGATAGATAGATAGATAGATAGACAGAGACAGATAGATAGATAGATAGAGAGACAGACAGATAGACAGAGACAGACAGATAGATAGATAGATAGATAGATAGATAGATAGACAGACAGACAGACAGACAGACAGACAGACAGATAGATAGACAGAGACAGACAGATAGATAGACAGATAGACAGATAGATAGATAGATAGATAGATAGATAGATAGATAGATAGATAGATAGATAGACAGAGACAGACAGATAGATAGACAGATAGATAGACAGATAGATAGATAGATAGATAGATAGACAGACAGACAGAGAGACAGACAGACAGACAGATAGACAGACAGACAGAGAGACAGACAGACAGACAGATAGACAGACAGACAGACAGACAGACAGATAGATAGATAGATGGATGGATGGATAGATAGATAGATAGATAGATAGATAGAGAGACAGACAGATAGAGAGACAGACAGATGGACAGACAGACAGATAGAGAGACAGACAGATAGATAGACAGACAGACAGACAGATTTTGATCGTTAAGAATGAAGAATTCTTTTATCGCTGAAACCGCGTTCCACTTCATTTCCCGCGGCTTGTTTATTTATTTATTTCGTTTTTGTTCCGTCCATCCATCCGTCCGTCCTGTGCTCGAGACACACCCGCTCCGTCTGATTGGCCGCCCCCCCGCGGAGCGTCACGTGTGTTCCGTCGGATGGAAGCGAGGCTGAGAGATGCGCTAGTCTCCACACGGACCTGCAGCTCCAGCCTCCCCGACCACAGCGCGCCATGCTCGGCCTCCTGACCGCCCTGCCGCCGCTGCTGCTGCTGCTGGTGCTCGCCGGAGGAGAGCAGGTCATCCTCACCGACCATCTCGTGGTCCAGATGCGCGACGCGACCAGCGAGGACGCCCGGAGGCTGGCGCTGGAGCACGGCTTCGGGAGCGCCAGGAAGGTGAGATCTTCTGATGATGATGATGATGATGATGATGAAGAGCTTCTGATGATCGAGACATGACCGAGGCTGAAGGTCCTTGCCCGAGAAAGCAAACGGGACACAAACAATCCACTAGATTTTAATACTTAGTGTAATTGTCTCATTATCAGTGCAGCTTAAACACGTGTAAATGTGTTAGAAAAACGTGTTTAAAACGGTGCCATATTTGGATATAAGTGTTTTGAAAACGATCCTGAGAACACAAACGGGACAAAGACAATCGACTTTAATACTTAATGTAATTGTTTCGTTATCAATGCAGCATTTACCAGTGTAACGGAGTGATATAGTAATAATGAAATGTGTTAATGTGTCATTAATTGTGTTGCCATTTAAACACTATTGTGCAAATTATCAGTATCTAACGATGGAATTATTGTAGAAATGCACTGTTGTTGTGCTAACGATTAGTTAATAATTTAATTTTTGTGTTAATGTGTCATTAATTAATAATGTAATTATTGTTGCAATATAAACATTATAGTGCCAATTATCACTATTTAATGATGTAATTATTGTGCTAATGTACGATGAGTTAATAATGTAATTATTGAAGCAATGTAAAAGTATTGTGCTAGTGTTTCATTAATTAAGAATATAATTATTGTGAGATTATTGGGCTAAAGTGTCATTAACTAATAATGGAGTTATTGTAGCAATGTAATATTATTGTGTTCATGTATCAATAGTTAATAATGTAGTTACTGTAACAGTGTAATACTGTTGTGTTAATGTTTCAATAATTAATAATGTAATTATTGGAATAATTATGTGCTAATGTAACAATAGATAATAATGTCATTATTGTAATATTATTGTGCTAATGTAACAATAGTAAATAATGTAATTATTGTAGCAATGTAACATTGTTGTGCTATTGTTACAATAGATAATAATGTAATTATTGTAGCAATGTAATATTGTTGTGCTAAGGCACCAGTAATTAATAATGTAATTATTGTAGCAATGTAATATTATTGCGACAATGTATCATTATTAATAACGTAATAATATGTAATAATAGTGTAATATAAAACAATGAATTACTAATATTAATAATATTACATCATCACTACATTATATTAACATCACATATTATCACATTATTAATTAATGAGACAATTAACACAATAACATTATGTACAATGACATTCATGTATCAATAGTTAATAATGTAGTTATTATTATGTAGTAATTGTAACAGTGTAATATTGTTGTGTTAATGTTTCATTAATTAGTAATTGTTGTAATATTATTGTGTTCATGTATCAATTGTTAATAATGTAGTTATTTTAGCAATGTAATATTGTTGTGCTAATGTATCATTAATTAATAATGTAGTTATTTTAACAGTGTAAATTCATTGTGTTAATGTATCATTAATTCATATTTTAATAATGCGCAATATGAATGCAATATAAAACAAGGCATCATTAATAATATAACATTATCACTATATTACACTAACATTACATATTATTACATTATTAATTAATGAGACATTAACACAATAATTTTACATTATTACACTAATTGCATTATTGAGTATTGATACACCAATGCAACAATATGACATTATTACAATAATTAAAATGTGTGTGTGTGTGTGTGTGTGTGCAAACTGCTCAGACGCTATGTTAGCTCTGCACACTTTTGCCACAACAGTCAGGCGATTAAAACGCAATTCCTCACGATGAAATCAAGCACGATCTAAAAATCACGACAATTGGCACCTGAGCTCTACGTCTGAAAGCATTAGACGAACTCTCGCAGGTGAACGACAACAAATGGCCGCCTACTATTATTTCCTGCAATAAGTCTGGGAAAGCAGGCGTCTTCTCCTCGCTCGACTGCTGAGGGGGCGGCGACGCCTCGGTTTTGACATGTTTGATTTGTCACTCACACACACACACACACACACACATCGTGACGTTCTACTGTCTTCCAGCTTCCCTTCGGCGAGGGGCTCTTTCACTTCTACCCGCGGGACCCTCCGAGAGCCAGGAGGAGGAGAAGCCTGCGCCCGCACCACCGCCTGGCAGAGGATCCGCGGGTGAGAGCTGCATGCGGTTCCCATAGAAACTGCCGTCGGAAAAACACGCTTTAGTGTTTGTGGCCGGTTAAAGACTAACCGAGCCATCCGTCACGCCACGGATCGGCCGAATGAGTCCAGATTTGGTGTGGTGAGACCTGGACATTTGGAGTCGATTTGGTCGAATAATTCTTACATTTGGTTTCAATGGTTTTTGTAATTACAGTATGTAATAGTGTTCCTACAGTTGTGCGCTTTGAGACCGTTAAAACCGTGAAAAGCGCCTCACAAATGCTCTGAATGCTACTCCAGCGCTGCTATAGCTCCTCCGGGACAGACGGGGGCAGTAGCGTGCCAGACCGTGTTGAAGAGGTGAATAGGTGCGCTCTAGCTGCCCGTGGGACTCTAGGTGGGACTCAACGCTTTCCGATTGACCGTGCGGTTTGGCTTGAAGTTAATGCGTCTAAACGGCGTTTTTGCCGGGTTTCGATCGCTCCGGGAAGGTTGGAGTGCCTCCGCGGCTGGAGTGCTTTCATGGGCATCGATCAGGCCGTGGCTTTTGTCTGGGCTCGTTCACACGGGTTTACGGGAGGTTAATATTTGCTCTGCTCTTCAGCCGCCGTTACTCGCTGACAGACGGGGATGTGTGTGTGTGTGTGTGTGTGTGTGTAAGCAGAGGTGTAAAGAGTACGGGAGAACCTTACGAGCAGGTCATTAATTCCATGAAGACTTGAGTAAAAGTCATATACAATTTTACAAGAGCTTACATATTTTACTCGTATTGATTTCAGGCTCAAAAAGCAACAAGAAATGTGAAAAACGAGATGCTCTTTATTCATGAGGTTCAGCGTCCCAATATAGAATTGTAATGTAACACATAAATGTTTCAAAATGACAGAACAAAAGAGATACAAAAAGAAATCAAACTCAATAAATAGCATCCAGTACCTTCAGCATCCTGCAGATGGCGATATCACCTAGTCCGTCCAAGAAATTTACAAGAAGAAAAAGACGCCGACTTTTTGCCCACAATCACGATGTAGCAATTAATGGTTAATGTCCTTTCAATTGTAGTGGAATAATGATACAGACACTCAGACAAAATGTGGTCAAGTAGAGAGTAAAAGTTACTTACGTATTCTTTTGCTACTTTGTACGTGTACTAGTAAAAAAAACAGTCCATTAACTCAGGAACTTTACACCAGGGGTTCTTAACCTTTATGAACTCAGGGCCCTTTGACCTCTTATTACTATTAATCTAAACTATTTATACTTTGAAATGCACCAAAAATGTAAATAAATACAATTCAGCCGTGATAAAAAAAACATGTTACAAAATGCTTTACTATTTTTTCGCTTCCAGTCTTCACATTTTTCTTGGAAACTTTTCTTTCCTCTTTTGTGTCGTTTTAGATTTTTTTCCTTAAAAAAATGCAAAAAAAAAAAAAAAAAGTGGTTCAAGTTCATTTTCTAGTTCATTTATATAGCGCTTTTCTTAGTCCGAGACCAACGCAAAGACGTTAAGCGAAAAAGTTCCTGACTAGTTCTGCTCCGCTAGCATGTCCTTGAGCGCTAGAGCTACGATTCACCTCAACACACAAAGGCCGACGTAAGAAGCGTACAAGCATTCCCTAGACAGACGTTTTCATTCCCTCTGATTGAAGCTGGCGGGAATAATACCTGGTTGGTATATTAGACCTAGACTGAAAAAAGGCGTCTTATTCTGTGAAAGAATTGAAATCAATGCCAAACCTTGATGGAGACGCCAAACCAGGGGCGCCGTTAAGGGGGGGGGGGTTAGGACAATTCTGGGGGCCCGCGGTGTTTTGGAAGCCCCCATTAACCAGGTATAGGGCCCATCACATAATATTTTTTCACTGGGGCCCGAAATTGCTAGCGGCCCCCCTGCGCCAAACCACTGCTTTCCAGAGTGAGAGAAGGATACCGCAGAGCGACTGAACGCCATCTTGCTGTTCTCAGGTGAGGAGCGTTCTCCCTCAGGAAGGCTTCGGCCGACACAAGCGAGGCTTCCGGGAACTCGGCAGCTCGGACGTCAACATGAGCGACCCGCTCTTCACCAAGCAGTGGTACCTGGTGAGTACGGCGGTGGGCGGAGTCTCTGTCCGCACAGTTCACGTGACGCGTCTGTCTGTCAGATCAACACCGGGCAGGCGGACGGAACCCCGGGACTGGACCTGAACGTGGCGGAGGCCTGGGAGCTGGGCTACACCGGACGAGGGGTGACCATTGCCATCATGGACGACGGTGAGTGACGGAGGAGTGCGTGATGGGAGCTGAAGAACTGAAGGTGTCTCCTTCTTGCAGGCATTGACTACCTTCACCCCGATCTGGCCTTGAATTACGTGAGTCTGGCGCTTTTTCTGTTGATATGTCGCTTTCTGTTCCTGTAGAAGATGACCACTCTGTGCTGCACTTATGCCAATATGCCACAGATGCCAATCATGCACTTAATCAGATTTGACATGTAGTATAAAACGAATGTGTTCCAATCAAATCAAATAATTTAATTTAAACTTGTGAGCCAAAAATAATCTACTAATTAGCCGCAATTTGGTTGAAGGAAGGTTTCAAGTGATTACACACACAATACGCACCCGCTGTGTTTGGCTTTGATTTACATTTGTGTGAGAGTCAAAGTATTTTTCTTTACTTTTCCTGTAATTATGAAGAGAGAAACACTTGTGGTATGGACACATCACAGCTGGCTTTGTGTACAAGATTTGTGAATTGTGTACAAGTGTATTTGAAAATATATAGATTGTCGAAACTGAATAACTAGGACATTCCCAAAGTAAGAGCTCCGGTCAGAGAGAACGATGAGTTTATTGAGGGGAAACGTGATTCTCTGAAGTCCATGTCGACTCATCTCATAGTCATTCACTCAGCATCACTGTGTGTTCCGCCTGTCACGTGGATGAGACATGGATGTGCTGAGCTGAGACAAGGTTCTGAGCCAGAACGACGTAAAGGTCTCGGGACTCTGACTGGACGAAGCTTTCGAGTCGTCTCTTCCGCTGTTTCATCATGTGAGATCTTTATTCTCGATCTTTCCTAGAGGAGGCATTTCAGCTGGAGTGCGGTTAAAAATAGATTGCGGATAATTAGCCTAATAAGGACTAATTTGGGGAGAGGAGTGAATTAGCATAATCGTCAGAAGATTTTTTTCCCGGGTTTAATTCACGTTTCACCCTTTCTCAACATTCCCCTCTGTGCTGTCTAACTTTCTCTGTCTCCTTTTTTGTTTGTCTTTTATCGCACTGGCGATGTGAAGTCACGTTGGGCTTGGTAGCCCTTGGTAAAGGTCATTATGGATCACAGTGTTTGGTCTGGTCCTCAGGTGACCTTCTGGTCCAGGTAGTGACGCCAGACTAGTATGACAGTGGCCTGGAACAATAAAGCCGCCCAGTGAAGAGAGAGAGTAATTCTCTGAAGACGCCAAGCTCACTGGTTAAAGTCTCCTCCACCATTACGACTTAAAGATGGTCCAGTCTACGAACGGTTGCTGGTGTCTGTGGTAGTTGTTAGAATTGGACTTGGGGACTAAGAGGATCGTTGGGTTCTACAAGAGTTCTTGTAGACTTGACTTCTTGACACCACGGCTTAAGACTGCCCACTGCTCCGGGATTGTAGGCAGTCAAATGCAAAGACAAATTTCCCCACCGAGGAATATTTTTACTTCCTTTTTTTTAATGTGGCAGCCACAGGTTGATTCAGACTGATGTGTCGCCGCACCTTTACAAAGGGTTTGCTCACTCGGGCAGTTGCGTGCAGGGGTCTATTATCCACGATCTGTGTCATCTGTCATCACGCTCGGATGAAAATGGCCCTCAGGTCATTCTGTCCCCCAATTACCTGCCGAACGCCTGTAACTGCTGCCCCCCCCCCCCGACCTTCATCCTCGCTCGCTGAGTCACGCGGCTATTGACTCTCCAAACCAACAATCTTCTCCACTCAGGCCTAATGAAGGCCACAGTCTCGCGCGACACTGATTCCGCAGGATGCTAACGGCTTTGGCCTAAATAGCAGAAATTTCCTGGATGTGATGTTTCATTGATGTCCCAATATGTATAATCCAGGTTGCATTGGGATTGTGGGTTTGATGTGTGTTTTTTCTCGACGTTTCAGAATGCGGAAGCCAGCTTTGACTTTAGCAGCAACGACCCGTACCCGTACCCGCGCTACACGGACGACTGGTTTAACAGGTAATGATCTGACATTGATGTTTCTATCCATCCATGCACAAGATTGCTTGAGTTCTCCCACTTTAATGTTTTTATTTTTATCCGCACAGACACTTTTGGTTTCCGTTGCAAATTTGTCCATCTCGCTCAATATGAAACGGCAGACGTGACTGCAGCTAAAACATCACAGTAAAAATCAATGTAGATCATTGTAGAAAATCACGGCAGACGTTCCCACTGCATCCTTCTGATGTACAAACACATGAAAAGATTCAGTGTGAGAAGCTCTTTCAGGAACATTCACCAGAAAACGGGATTCTGCTCCTGGGGTGGAGAGAGAGAGAGAGAGAGAGAGAGAGAGTAGAAGGTAGAGAAACCACTGAATGCTTAGTGCTTGAAAGATGATTCGCTTCATGCCAAACTAGATCAGCGTAGGTGGATCTCTCCAGAGAGTGGATTTACGTGCAGCTGCTTTAAACCAGGAGATCCGAGAGAAATGTCACAAAGTCAGCAGATGCCTTCAGCCGAATCTCAGTGGCCTTTAAAAGAAAGCAGAAGCGGACTGGATCACGGGCTTGATCGCCCAGCGGCGGTCAGTGAGGAACACCTTCACTCGAAATGACAGATGCCGAACGTAGTTTGAGGAAGAGAGGACGTCTGAATGTTTTAGAAGATCTACACGCTTCAATCAGGCTTCATGTTCTATCTAGAGGAACGATGGAAGCAATTCTGAAATCATAATTCAAGTAGATTACAGTGCTTTCGTTCTCCTGGTCTTAGCACGACAATGATCTGAAGTTCTATTATCCAGTTTGAGCAAATTGAAAATTTAGCAAAACACGTTTGTAAATACGCTTTCAGTCACGGAACCAGATGTGCCGGCGAGGTGTCTGCCGTCTCCAACAACAACATCTGCGGAGTAGGCGTGGCCTACAACTCCAAGGTGGCAGGTAAGGATTCATGCGCTAACCTTCTGCTTCCTCGGTGGACGTCTCTTATACGTCGGCTCAAACGCTGCTTCTGAAGATGAATGACGTCGTGTTTACCTCTGCAGGCATCCGAATGCTGGACCAGCCCTTCATGACCGACATCATCGAGGCGTCCTCCATCAGCCACATGCCACAGGTCATCGACATCTACAGTGCCAGCTGGGGCCCGACTGATGATGGGAAGACAGTGGACGGGCCCCGTGAGCTCACGCTCCAGGCTATGGCAGATGGCGTCAACAAGGTAGAGAACCAGGATCTGGAATCATGCTCTACACGCTCCGAAATAATATGTCCTGTAGCTCTGCTGGAATCAGGACTATATAATAATGTTAACGAATATTAATATTATAAATGCTATGTTTTAATCCTGGAAGTAGGATCTGCTGGACACGTGGCCATACGGCAAGCGGATGTGGATTCTGCGATTACGATTTAGTGGTGGTGAAAACGATTTAGAATTTTTGTAACACTCTAACTGATTTACGCATAAAGGAAGCCAAACTTTAATCTTGTGAACTAGTAGTACAGAGTGGATCTCCTCCCTGTAGACGGTCTCGTTGATTGGTGAGATCAGCCCAACTATGGTGGTGTCTTCAGCAAACGTCACAATGGTTTTATTGGGGTGTATGGGAGAGTGAAAGAGTGAGAAGAGGAAAGAACTTAGAACACACCCTTGTTTAGCACCAGTGGTCCGGGTGAGAAGAGTTGATGTGAGATCTCCTATCCTCATGTGTTGGGGTCTGTTGCTCAGGAAGTCCAGAATCTAGGAACACTTCTTGGGAACTGGGATTATGGTGGCTGATTTCAGACAGGTTGTGATCGTGCCATTCGGAAGCAAGGTATTGTAGATGGGGGTGAACACTTCTGCTAGATGGTCTACACAAGACATGAGGATCTCATCTATTCTGCACAGAGTTCTGGAGTTATGATGTTGAGTGAGTCCTTGGAAAAGTGGAAAGAATACAATGCAGCATCAGATCTTCTGTGTTTATATCACAGTATTTGGTTTTTTTCAACTTTCAAAAAAGAAAAACCTTGGTGCACCGGACGTGCAAATGCAAATCATCCTCCTTTGTTCTTACCAGACTCTATTGTTCAATTCGCTCTGAAGGCCACACGGCCTATTAGCTCAATAGCACAGTCCGGTGTTTTGATCTAGCCAATTGTCAACACACAATGCCTGGAGCGATTCAATGTAATCTGCACTTGGTCTGTTGCTGTGGTCTGAAAAATTGCATTGATGGTCCGAAACCGGCAACAGTTCTGTATTATGTGTCCTTGACGGACATAAACAGAAAGAAAAATCTGTGGGCGTTGCCATCTTGCTAACCCACTTGTTAAATGATCTGAGAGCAGCATTCAACCAAACATCAGGTTGTTCACGCCGCTCAAAAATTAAGGCAATGAACGAGAGATAAGAAGAGTAGAGGAGGTAGAGATAAGTGGTCAGCTGCGTCAGCGGACAATTCAGAAGTTTAAAAGAAGTATGTACCTGCTCTACAGATGATTGGTCACCGATCCAGGTGGTGTGTCCTGCCTCTGGCTCAGAGTTGCTTAGGTTGGCTACATTTCCATTTTTTTTCCAAATGAGAAAAGCGGATCAGGAAATGTCGTTGAACAAAGACTCCGTCAGAGAAGTGTCTATAACAGGGGTGTCAAAGTCAAAAGGACGGAGGGCCAAATAAAACCTTTTGCTACAAGTCGAGGGCCAGACTGTCCGAATGTTCATTGAAATCAAAATTTGACCTACTGAAAACCTAACAAATATATTACGCAATATAAATATATATTATATATATATATATATATATAATATTTTCTCATGACTCTGTCAGTAATTTTTAATTTTCAACAGGCTGGCACAAAAGACAAATATGTCAATACAAAAACACCTCATAACATGAACATTAAATGAACAAAGTGTATTTATTCAAGGTATTATCAGCTATTTTCTCATTTAGCAAAAGTGGGCTGAATTTAAGCAACTTCAAAGACATAAATAATATCGGCAGTTTTCTGCCATTCACTCCACTGATAAAATATATGGGGGGGGGGGTCTGTTGAGGTGGTCTTTGATGGAAGATGGTTAGAGAAGTAAAGCCTTGATCTGAAACCCACTGCCTCTGTAAATCCAGCCAGCTCTGTTGAATTAATACGAGGCTTTGCAGTCGCTGAAAGCTGCAGCAGATTCAGTCGGACTTTCTCCCTCGGCGCGTGTGAGCCGGAGCGAGAAGGTCATATTGATTCCTGCGGGATCATTGTGAGGTCAGCACCTCTCTTATGCTTCATTTACAGCTGTCAGGATAACGCAGCGCTTTCTAATAAATACTCTTGTTCTGCGCTGATGGATGGAGGTGATGGTGTAATAAAGCTCAGTGAAAGCCAGAGTTTCCGAAGACTTCTGAGAAGAAGCAGATCAGCACGTCTCAGGTCTGCGGATAGATGCTGCTTCAGACGGCTCTCGCAGAGCTCTACGCTCTCTGACATTAATCAGTTATAAATCAATATTGCCAAATCAATGTGGATCATATTTGAGTTTGCAACATCTTGTGTAGTATGTCGTCTTCTTCCAAGCCGAATGCGCTGTAATTTCGGCCCTCTCCCGTAATTTTGTTACAATGTATCCCAAAGCTGTAATGACAATAAACTACTACTACTAGTTGCATGTGTGTGTGTGTGTGTGTGTGTGTGCATGCATTTAGGTCAAGGTGGGATCTAGGGCTGCACGATTAACCTTAATCGAACCGACACCGCGGTTTTAACTCCCGCGATTTCATAACCGCAGGAGCTTGCGGTTTTTTACCCCGCCTCTGACGTTTGAGTGACACGCCTATTATCCAATCAAAATGGTCGAATCTCCCGATACTGGCTTGCTGACCAACCAGAAATGACAACAAAACAAGGTTTTATG